>JAPYKE020000086.1:0-105000 GCA_028554795.2 Sinohyriopsis cumingii
TGACAAGGGAGTTGTTGCGGTCGAATATTTGTTGAGGAATAATTGTTTATGTGAGTATATACCATCATTCATAAATTCTTCGCTGAATATCACTGTCTGCATAATACTTTGATGAATAGTCTCGATGTCCGATGCAAATGTGGTTCAGGTACTCTATTTTCTCCTTCAAATGATTGCTCGATTCATCGAGGGAACGATATTCGTTTATGTAAGTGGGGAAGAATATCTGCAGTTTTTAGTTCATTTGTTTTTGTTCGCGGATAATTTGATCGAATAATACTTTGACATCATCTTCGGTATAATATGAACCATCGCAGTCGAATTCCCATATCATTCTAACGGGGATAACGTTGCCGTCCGGAGTGATATTAAATCTGAGAACATTTAATTTATCACCAATGACGAAAGTGGTAGCTTTTATTGAAACCCACAGCAAAGAACCCCTATGATAATCTGGAGAAATTTGCCGGCACGCTCTCTTGTCTGAGACATAAACAGATCGTTGAGGGTGCGTTGTTCCTTGATGAACAGGTGCTATCTCTGGCCCTCCTAGCACAGTTCTCAACGACGAATGATATATATAATCAACGCTGTAATAAGGCTTTGATATTTCTACGCGGCTGATACTTTGGCTCATGAATCGTGATAGCAATCTTAGATTTAATTCTGCGCTGGAACTCATTGTTGATCTGTTCGATTTGAGAACTGCTCGTAGGTATACTCACAACATTCCAGTCTGATGTTCATCCAGTTGGGTCGATGGGAGACTTATTTTTAAACGCAAAACCAAGAAAGTATTTGCTTGCAACCCACCCAGTAACATTGGTCTAATATTTGTCCAGCTGTAATATACTCGCAATTGCGCTAGAGCTATTTCCTTAGCTGACATTGCCGTTGGAAAGCTAACGTTGAATTCAGGCTTGGATGAGCTGGCGGATATCATCGTGGTTGTTGATGGTGTTGTATTAGCAATTATTTGTTCTTGCAATTCTTGCGACTTTATTATTTAAGCCCTGATTTTAAATCAGGATTGTAAATGATGGAGACGGCGGCGTCTGCTCCTTGTCCCTGACTTTGCCAGGGTCGGAGATAACGAGATTTAGATTTCCAGTTGCTTCATGATAAACCTTAATCATTTCTGCGAATTCCTGATCTGATATTATACCATCATTAAGCCCTGATGATATCAGCGATGATAAGATGTCATGTGCTTGAGTTGCCGCTGATAGCAACGTTATATATTTGTGTAATTTATCAGAATTGCACATAGATATATTTTTTGCGATGATATTAAGAATATTAGCAACACTGGTTATAGTTACTGTTTCAGCAACTGCGGAAGATGCAGAATATACAATTATTTCGTTTCGTTTTTGTTTTATTTTATACTCATCAACTATAGTTTTCAGTGGGCGCTGCCACAAACATGCTTGCTCGTATCTGAAACGTTGAACGTCAGTTGGGTTTACCTGCAATTGGTTCATTATGTAGATTACTAACACTCTAAGTTGGTCATATGTTGGCAACGAATTCAATACACCAATAGTAAAATACGACCAAGCCTTTTTTCTTCAGGTTCCGCTACGAATGTTTCCTCGTTGTTTTCCTACAATATCACTAACCTTTATCCAGAAGATCCAATAACTGGATATGCTACGAAATTGTGGTAAATATTTTAATGTTGTCAAGACGAGTACTGAAAACCTGTACACGCCGCTAACCTCAGTAGTTAAGTGGCGACCATAATGCTGATCCAGATGCTAATGCATGGGGTTGTACGGTGAACTACACCATCGGTAATCTTTTTAGTGTCAGAGAGTTTAATGTCGATGACTGATTGACTCCCAAAAAATGCATTAATGGCTCTATTTGCATTTCTAGGAAAATGTATGTTTCCAGGAAAATTTACAAACCCGGTTACATGATTAGCATATTCAGATCGGAACGTGATTAGTTCATCACTGATTGTAATTAACGAGGTGATAATTGGGGTGTTGCTGTTGTCCACGTATGTCTTCGTTGCAGCTTTATTTTATGTTAATGGATCTCGCATTCCAGCAATAGAATTGTTGGTCATTTTGAGATCGCCAGTCTTTGTGTCACCGGCTTTAGCACAATATTTACTAATCTTAGTTCCGATCATGCCGTCATTGCTGTCCAAGTAATTTTTTGTTGCAACTTCGTCTGATTTTGGTTCTCACATATTGGTAATTGTATTTTTGCTCGTGTTGAGCTAGCCATATTTAATATCTCTAATTCTTTTGATGCGTCCAGTAATCTCTCCCATGAGTGTTAGAAATGATTCCTCCGAGTTTGTATTAGAAAAAAACACACAAAGTTATCTTTGGTCGCACTTGAAACCCGTTAAATACTATCTGTCACCGAGATGTTGCTCGTCGCTAACCGTTCTTGCTGATCCTGAAAAACAATAATTTTACTTTGGTCCACATTAAAGAAACACAAAATATTAGCGAGCTCATCCTTAACCTCGTTAAGGGTTGCATATTTGGATAAGTCACTCTGGGGCTGGACTTTAGCACATCTTCCTTAAATATCTACCATTGTTTTCCACTAAGACCTGTTTAAAACGTTGGACGACGTGGTATGTTCGCGCACGACTTTGTGAGTTGGTGTCAGTGACCTCAACACAGCGTCGAGCACAACAAACACCAGATTGGAGTGATATGAAGTCTGCTGACATATTTTTAAAATAAATTTTTGTTGATTTTGGAATTTAAAAAAAAAAACAACTACACGTGGGTCAACCGTATATGCAACCAAATGACTACCATGGCGGGAACTTCCATCGAGATTAATGATACTGGTTTTAGCATGGTTCGGTTGTTTTGGCAATTGATCACGCATAAAAACACCTCTGAAGTTTTTGATGTTTAATTACTTAGCAGGATCAATTAAATCAAAATTGGACATGGAAAGAATGTTTAGCGAAGTGTCCCGGGCAGTGTCAGACCCAACATTGAACGGATCGACCGTATCACGAATGTGGGGTTCCTGTAAGTCTTAGTACCCACCCCTATTTTGGAAGCATTTAATCCGTGGCCTGTAGCTTTATTTAATGCCCTCCCAGCAGCAGTTCCAACAGCACCAAGTACAGATGCATTTGCAACAGCTGGGGCTCTAGCGGCTATCAACATTGGTATAGCTGCAAGAAGTGGAAATATACTACCCGTGTTGGCTGCGTCTTTAATGGCACCCTCAGAAAGGTCAAGTCTAACACCGGTCTTTGATCGTTTAGCGTGATCGAAGTGCTTGAGTTGACGTTCTGTCAGTGATAGTGGATTTGGGTCCTTCAGATCGCTTGCGATCTGTGCTGATTTCAGCGATATAGTTTTTCCAGAATTCTTTTTGATGCAGACTGTAGTTTTTAATCTGACCAGGAGTCAGAATAATACTAGCATGATGATATGACATAATTACATGGGTAATTTAATTGCTGATCGGGATCGCAAGAGATCAAATTACATGTTTTACAATGGGGCATCCATAACTCTCATTCGTCCACCAGTACCTTCAAGTAGCATTGTTTTGTCTGACAGTATAACAGCGAGTGGTCTGTAACCACTAACGGGCTATCGTGCTACACGAGTCGGAAGTGAATAAAAACGACTGATTGTCGGAACAAATCCAAGTCTTCCAGTAACAAATAATAGATCGGATATAATGTTGTGAAATCCCACATCATTCTGATCAAGCCCCATGAATGTCATCAACCGATGATAAGCAGGTACAACATGATTATTATCATAATTCAGTAGACGGTTCTTGGTGTCCGTTTATTCTAAGAGAAACATTTAATAACCCCAAGCGTGTCAAACACCACTGGATTTTGTTCCTGCAAATCCACTCTGGCATTTTCCTGAAACGCAATTAATATATTTTCTTGATGTTGACACCCCCTGCTGTGGTTCGAAATTGCCATATGAATAATCAAGCAACATTACTTTGAATACTGACTATAGTCATCGGCAACCTTGACAACGCTGAGTCCATGAAAGAGATCAACAGTTGTTCTTCATCCAGCGATGGTGTCATTTTTGGCATCCAGAGCGAATTTTTTTTATAATATTACTTTACCTGCATCACCCCCAGCAGCACACCATATTGCATCATTATCGGTTGCTCTTCTCACAAGTACCACAGTGAGTTTAGCGAGAAACATAACTTTCTTAACATGTCTGCAGAATCCAAATATATGTGATAGTAGAATTACACACGAAACTTCATCACCGTTTAATACTGGTCGACGTGATGCAAATCCCAAGTTTAAATTTTCATTCATTGATGTAAAGTCAGTTCCAGCTGCATTCAGTGTTACGCTATTGCTCTCGCGCTGATCAGTGGTATCCTTTGCAAACATCATTCACGGACCAGATGACCTCGAAAAAACATCGCTATATCATGCAAGGCCAATTATCGTCGTTACAATATTAAAATTTTTGAGACATGATTCAATATTCTTTTCATAAATTATGTGTGTGGAACTGTTAAATAACGACATTACTCCATTGTTAACAAAGCCAACTCGATCACCAATTCTCTTTGTTGTATTATCTGCTTTAAAAAGTATACCTTCGATCTCAGTGAACGCCTCAGAAGGCAAGAATGTCTACTTGTATCCTGAACTTGTATGTAATTCGATTTTTCCACGTGAGTCGGATAAACGGGCGTCATAAGAATAATATTGATAATCACGCACTGATTCATCATTAAGGACTGGTGCGTCCATGTCAAATGGTGGATCAGATACTCGCTTTAACATTTTATTATAGCTGCTATCATCTTACACGAGTAGCACTTCCCGCTATCAGACTTGCAGTTATATTCCGTGCTTTTCACCAGCTAATTCTTTCAACCGTTCACTTCCATTTTTTTATTTATTATTTTACTAACATTTGCAGTCATAACTTCAGTGCTGGGTAATTTTACTGGCTGAAGTTTTTGTCGTAATAATCGTGCTAGTCTATCCGTGATTGCGGAGAATGCTTTACTAGCAATATCATCAACATTACCAATACCTTTATCACGAACAACGTCAATAGCTTTCATTCCTAGTTGCTTTGCAATCGGTAATGATTTTGGTGCTCTCCATCTAAACAGACCCAGAACAACATCACCAAATCCATATCTGTAGATCGCTTTATATGTTGGTAATTGCGATTTGATCACCCTGAACATTGCAGGTCCACATTGAGCATTATGTATGATCATCTTGTTTTCTTGCCACTGATCTAATTGTATCAATCACTGCGTTAAATATGAACGATTTCATCACTGAGGGACCGATAAACATTAATGTCCATGATAACGCCTGTAAATAATGTGTGACAAATAGCAGCTACTTCATTAATGATTTCTGGGGAATTATTGCCGGCTCGTATTCCGCCAATCAGAATTTCTAGTCGATCAACATCGGCAAGAACATTATTGGGGCCTGTAATAATAAGACCACTTCCCCTGCTGCCTGTACCAGGAGTGGTAATACCACTTCATGTGGCACCGGGGGTAGAACTTGCATCCTGCCATTTGTTTTCTTCTTCATTTGTTATTTTGACTGGTTGTTGATTGGTGTTTTTGTCGTCGTTGTTTTTTCTTTGGTCCTTTTTTGTGGTTGTTATCGTAACTGTGGTTGTTGTTTTGTGGTTGTTGTTGTATTTATTGTTGTTGAAACTGTGGCTGTTGTTGTTTATATAGTTGTTGTTGTGGTTGTTGTAACTGTGTGAGATATTTATCTATTCCATTGATAAATGCAGTATATCCTGTATCACTATTTCGAGCCTGATCAGTGTCGTAGTGTATGCGAAATATTCATTTATACAAGCTGTCCCGACCTACAGCGTGGATCAGCGTAAATGGGTTTCAGAATTATTTCTCCATTATCAAAACTATGCACGACAAACGAAGACAATCTTACCACGCTGTCAATTGTTTTTATGTAGGCAATAATCTTTTCGGTAAATTTATCATTCACTTCGGTTTTCTTTTTTGCTTGTTCTGGTTCTGGTACAGTATCTTTTATATCGACTACTTCAGAACGAATCTGGTCAGTATTATCAAGTATTTATTGTGTTTGTGTTTGTGGTTGAGCAGCATTTATTTCAACTGGATGTTCGGGTAGAATAGCTTGTGTTTGTTTAGTTATTTTTTTTCTCACGATTTTTCCAGTTACTTTAGAGGTTTGCTCCAACGTGGGAAGAAGACCTTCGGTAGCCTTTGTAACTGGTCTGCAAATCCCACCTGAGACTCCTGACGCTTGCAGTTGTTGCTTGACAGAATCACAGACTGGCAGATATGTCTTAATTGTCTCTTGTCGCTGTCGAGCTATTTTAGCTGCGTGAGATTCCATGTAAGTGTTATTATTGATATAATAATGATTTAATTACGCCACCAGCAGCAGAGAGTGTGACGACCAACAGTGAGTGTCGAATATAAAAACGAGGACACATACAAATTTGACACGCAATCATTAAGAACAAAAAGTATAAGCTAACCCTGTTAGAAGCCTCTGTTTAGCGCAACCCGGTTAGAGGCCTCGGTGTAGTGTTATTGACGCTTTCATGACATACCCGTAGGAAGGTTTGTTTCAAATAGAGACGCTCTTAAAAATGGTCTGTTCACCTTGTTTGCTGCTACGTTTTCGCTAAAGTAAACAATTATACAAATAATTTTCCCCTTAGAATTTTTTTGTTGTTGTTGAAAAGATAGCATGATTTTCTGTCCATCATAACTACTGTCAAGGGACGTAACTATTGATATATAAATTCAGTATGTAAATTCAGCTCTCTGCAGTTATTTATCTGTGATAACTGAGATCTCTTTAGATAACAAAGAGGAGAAAACTGATTTTTGTTTTTTTCTACTAAATTTACATATTGTAATCGTCTTGTTTTATGTATGACTAACGTCAATATGGATGACGATTTAAAAGTACACAGTAGCAAATGTTTGAATAAATTTTGTATAATATAAATTATTGTTATATAAAAGACATGTGCACTGATTATGTGTTCATTTTCAACAGAGAATTAATATTACTCTAAACTCTGCAAAAGATTGACTACAGATAGAGCCAAACATATGTTACTGTACTAACAAGCCCTAAACGATGAACGTAATATAATGTTTGAAAAAATAATAGATGCAAAAGACATGCTAGACTCACAGTGGCTTTTTTGTCAGGACAATGACTCATTACTTCATATCCTTTTGGGCAAGAGAGTGGACATCTTTGATTATATGGATGATCAATCATGGCAGGCATTTATATGTATGGTGGCTGAAGGAATAAATACAATGTACACAAGACCAAATGAACTTGAAAACGATATCTGATATTATGCTTGTTCAGTAAATTAGGGAAATGGACCCGTTTCATTTCTTTAATATATATTATTTACAAGTGTTCTAAATGAGAGCCAATGTGACAATCCATTTGAATAAAATGTAAATAATTCTAAATCCTTTTTTGTCCTGTCTTAATGTCCATGTCTCTATTGTGTAATACTGAAAAATATCTGAATGAAATCTCTTTTGAAGACAAAATAGTCATTCATTCATTCATACATACATACATACATACATACATACATACGTACGTACGTACGTACGTACGTATGTGCGTGCTTGCGTGCGTGCGTACGTACATCCATCCCTCCATCCGTGCACATACATACATACATACATACATACATACATACATACATACATACATACATACATGCTAACAGTAACACACCTGTTTAGCCACTGGTAATCAACATAGAGGATATGTACAAACATACGAATAATGTTGCATCCACAAGTCGGGAATATACCTATATGATTGATTTTCACTTGTATAGTGAAACTTTATATTTAAAAAATGAAACATATAAAACGTGTCGTTCATTCGATGCAAAGACGTATCTTTGGTTATATCGATCTCGTCGGATGGTAAAGGGACCACCACGCATGACACACCCCTCCCAGTCTGCCGAAGGATCCCTAAATAGCAAATTTATTCAGTGCAGACACGTTGATCTTGAAGCTTTGATGCTTCTCCTCGAAGAAACCTATAACTTCCTACGAGCAAACGTAACCACAAACAGCAACAAACCGGTTATATAAATACCCAATGAGACATACGATTGCGTCCAAGAGATCAAATATAGATATATAATTATCACACCAAGTTCACATAGCTGAATACATAAGGACCAGAACCGTGTAGAACACGAGACACGGTAAAGTACAAATGCAATAATATATGCTACACATGCGCTGCAGTTCCTTGTTATATATCAAATCATTTCATCAGAACTACTTGTTCGAGACTATTATTATAAAAATGAGATTCGTGCTAGAATCTGCATCCGATAAGAATAATCTCACAGGATTCTAAGAACTCGCACATGTTCTTGTTCTTTAATACATGCAACGCGCTAACGACTTCAATTCGTCTGACCATTTATAAAATAGCTTGCTTGAAAACAGACTGTATTCTATCTAACAGCATGGCGTTATATGACATAGGTCCTTCAGTGTATTTAGAATACTGGAACATCCAATATATCAAACAATTATATCACATAACACTGACAGCGAGAAAGAATCTAACTGTATATTTCAATACCTCAACAGCTGAAGACTGCGACCGTGTAATGGGCAGCTTCTGGACACAACTTGTGTTCTGTTGAGAAGTTACTATCTGATTCGTGTATACAATTACACTGGTTATGGTGCAATTCAGTTTATCGGTTTTCTCACTGCAAGTACTTGGTTCGTGCAGCTTGGGTTGAACCGACCAATATATTGTAAAATGATTTGAAATGTAGTGCACTTTTATCTATATATTGTTTACCTTTACGTACAAGACTGTATCTATATTGTGTGTAATTTTTCTTCATGATTGTAAATTGTAGTGATCGCTTATAAAGAAGATATGACATTGCTAATTTTATACACGATTATAGATTCTACTTGAAAATATTGAGAGTGCATGCATATTACATGGACTTATAACTAGATGTTGTCAAGTTTCAAATGTTATGTATATCTAATTTGCATTGTTTGTTGTTATTTCATTATATGTTATTAATAGTGTAACCTTGCATGTTGGACTTAACTTTGTTCAAAATCAAGTTCATTTTCTACTTGGCTTAAAGCTTTGTTTTGTTTTCTTTCAAATTCTGTAAAACTAATACGTAGTAAAATATTATTTATGTGTATCAGTTAACTATTAGGATTATTATCTTGACCTTGGTCAAGGACATTGTGTTTACCATGTTTTTTATTATAATTATTTTATCTAGAATCCAAATGGAAACTTCTGGAAAGAAAGTTTCCATTATGCAATAGTTTTTGCTTTCTGAAAATGTTGTGATCTGAGGTTAGGTAGAGGACTACATAATCTGGTTTTTCTGGAAATTATTTATTCGTGCTGTGAGATCTTAGCAGAATCAATTGCATTATTGGTGTGTTCAGTAGGTCATTCGTGCTGTGAGATCTGAGCATAATCAATTGTATTATTGTTTTGTTCAGTGGATCATTCGTGTTGTGAGATCTGAGAAGAATCAATTGCATTAGTATTGTGTTCAGTAGGTCATTTGGGCTGGATTTTTTATTCAAATTATTTATTCTGTAGAAATACAACATGCTAATCAGAAATATTCTTGGGACTAAAGACTTGAACTTATAATGAAATTTCAAATAAGGATATATGCTTGGATTTATTGATGTGATCCCGCAAAGGTCTATTGGCACATCACCGCTACACTGTATCACAAAGGCACTTCAATGCATCGTGCATTGGATTTAGTTTTCTTCGATTTCTAATAGAGTTTATTCAGAACTTTAATTATTGGAACTTGTGTCTGTAATTGTAAGACTATTTGGGACATAATTCGCAATAAAGTAAATTAATTTTCATTTTGACTTTTTTTTCTAGGGAAATACATTTGTAGTTGAATTTTTTAAAACATTGCTGCACCTCACTCTTTTCTACTACGTATTCGAAAATGCTTCAAAAATCTTTCTTTTCGAAATTTAAATTTACCTTGTTTTGGACTTTTGTAAGTCCCAGGTATTATTTCTTCTTTTAGAATCTTTTAGTGAATGCAACAAGCTTTTACAATGTCATCTAAAGTGGAGAACTTTATTTCACATCCAACACCGGAAGGGTAAAACTCCTTGAAACGGGATAAATTACTCCAGCTTGCCAGAAAATATCCTCCTGTGCCGAAAGCTTCTTTCACAAAGCAAGAAATAAAAAAGTATTTGAGTCCAATATTTGGTGGAAAAGAATGGTTTGGATAAAGGTCCGTTGGAATTGATGAGTTACCATCTGGCTTTAACTTGAATGTTATAGAATTTACGAGTTTCCATTTGGCTTTAACTTAAATGTTATGGAATTTATGAGTTTCCATCTGGCTCTAGCTTAAATGTTATGGAATGGACAAGTTTCCATTTGGCTTTAACTTAAATGTTATGGAATTGATGAGTTTCCATCTGGCTCTAGCTTAAATGTTATGGAATGGATGAGTTTCCATTTGGCTTTAACTTAAATGTTATGGAATTGATGAGTTTCCATCAGGCTCTAGCTTAAATGTTATGGAATTGACGAGTTTCCATTCTACTCTAACTTAAATGTTATGGAATTGATGAGTTTCCATCTGGCTCGAACTTGAATGTTATGGAATTGATGAGTTTCCATTTGGCTCTGACTTAAATTTTATGGAATTAATGAGTTTCCATCTGGCTCTAACTTGAATGTTATGACATTGGTGAATTTCCATCTGGCTCTAACTTGAACATTATGGAATGTAAATTAAAATGCAAGAATGAAATCGAGTTAGAAAGCTTTAGCTTCGAGAAAGACATTTACTGTATCATAGAGAGGAAAGAGAATGCCAAAACCATCTTGCAGTTACAGAAGTTCGAAAAAGAGATAAATCTTTGATTGTTTTAAATAATTATGCAAGTAACTAATTCATAGCTAAAGTCTGTTTTGTCAGTAAATCTTCCACTCAGAAGTCTTCTGGTAAATAATCGTTTGCAGCCTAATACGAATACTTCTAAATCAATGTGGCTCAACTTTATGGGATCAAGTTTCTGATAAGATTGATCAGAAATATTTATATGTTCCTATGTACTCCTATTAAAAGAAGAAATGTGACGTTATTTCGGATTGAAAAATAAACAACAGAATCAATGCAAACTGATTTCAACGCTCCTATTTCTCAGAAGTAAAGGTCATGGTCATGTATTAAAAGCAATACATTGGATGGGACAAATAAACCCCATCTTGTTTAGCTACCAGAGCTATGGCAAATAAAGCTCCTGAGAATGATATTGATCAAGAAATTATTCCTTTAGCTGGTACATATGTTGGACATCTGGCATAACAAACATATATTTCAGTGTAATAAGAGCACTGCCTAATCTCGGACTGGAGCAACTTTCTTGTATTATGTTTCTGATAAGATTGATCAGAAATCTTTATTCAAACGTGCACCTATTTCAAGAGGAAAGGGCCCATTATTTCGGATTGCTACAATCTAGAAAATAGGCAACATAATCAAGGCTGATATATTCCAATTCTCCCATTTATAAAAGGTCAAGGTCACAGTCATTTATTGAAAGCAATACACTTCATGGGTCAAACAAACCCTGGTCCATCGTATTTTGGAGAATTATGAACCAGTCTTGTCGAACGGTTCTATATTATTTATCGGTTATTCTGCCAAGCATACTCCTATTAAAATATTAAGGGATGCAGGACATTCTCAGAGTCTTTTATAATCAGCTACGCTACTTTTATCTGAGCAGTTTTCTTCAAGTAAGAATGTTCTTATTCATGGAGTAGAGGGCGGCTTTGTTAGCATTCCTTACCAGTCTGAATATTTTCACCAAGCTTAGACTCAGGAACCGTGATAGTTGGAACAGTGACTTTGTGACCAATCCATTTAATTAATACATTATTTGTCAAATATCTAGCTGTAGGTATGGTTGTACTTAATCCATTTCAACTGACAAGCCTCGTTTGGATGAAAAGGTCGATCATACTGAAAATTAAATTTCCGATTTATACCTAGCTTGTGAAGTTACAAGACTTAAAACAGAAAGAGTTCTTGCGAATAATGTTGATGATATTATTCTTTTAGCTGATAAATTTATCAGTCAGTCTCTTTTTGATGTCACATTTATCCTCTTTTTACTGCTCATTCTCTCAATCCTAATCAAGGGGACGAAAGGTTTTGATTCGTTGTCGAACACGAAACAGACCATGAGATTTCATGTTTGTTTAAGATGTCGTTTAGCGTAACTGAAGCCACACAAATATACTAGTTCGCTATTTTATGAATAATGGAGTCCGTATGAGAAAATGGAGATTGAAGTCTTACTCGAGTTGTTATAAATCAGCTTTTTAAACGATGCTACTCAATACTCAGTTCAGCGGTTTTGCTGATTAAACAAACGATGTATGAAAAGACTAATGTTGTATGGACGACAACGCGAAGTAGTGTGAGGAGAGTTACAATGAAATCATGTGGTATGTGTTAATTAACTCTCTCTAATACATTCAAGGGCCCTGTTTAGGGCCCCTTGATCTACATAATTAAGATACACTAATTGCAGTTGCCATATTCGTTTGTACCTGTGTATGCATGTGATTTTTATATCTCAATGTTCTTGACAAACTGATACAGATAAGTATGCATATCTTAGCCGCAATGTGTGTGTTTGTGTATGTTTTATGGTAGAGATGTGTGTCTATAAACACGTTCTACCCTTGTGTGCGAAGTATATATGTTTTTGTGAAAGCATATTTATCAGCACTTCCTACACACTGCTTTGGATGGTAGGGGTATGCTTGTTTGGATAGTAATCAAAACGTGAGTGCTGGATGGAATATGTGGTGTGTAAAATAATCAAAAAGCGTATGCTGGATTGTGGATATCAGTTTGGATAGTAGCAAACATAAAATGGTACTGAAAGGTATATGTGGTGTGTTGGATTGTATAAACAATTTTAACTATTTGACCTTATACACACTTTTGACCCCGTAAATATATTGTATCTCATTAAGACAGTCGCTATTTTCGGCCTGAATATTACAAAATAAACAACACCAACACGTACAAGTTTTGAAGGGCTTCGCTTTATTCATTCTTCACAATGAATTACAAACTTAATTTAATGTTATTGCTTACGTCATTAATTACATTCTGTTTCAATGCAATCAATGATTGTAACCTGACATAAACAAGATTACGACGTGGCCTAAAATGGTTCTAGTACATTCTTGTTTATACTCTTAAATGCATAATTAACATGGAATATTGCATATATAGTATGGATAAATGACATTTGGATACATAAAAATACATCAAACTGTATTATAAAGATACAGGCAACTAGAAAGTTATTAATAAACAGAGATAAACAATTTTATCACATTTTATTATGTATTATGTATTATTTTTAATTTATTTTGGAATGAACAAATTCAAATTTCGCTGTTTAAATTAATTAAAGAACGTAGTTTATTTTGCTCTTACCAATTAAATAATAATAGATACACAAAGAAATGAAATCTTAAAGATAATGTACAGTCTTCATCATTTTATTAAGTCAAGATAATTATAAATAATAGATCATACATAATAAAAAGGTAATAAAACTGTTTATCTCTATTAATTCATAAAGTTACATTTTGAACCCATGAATATTTATACAAATAGGATTTCTCGTAGGAATCCAACAGCCTCCTTTACTTTTGTCTATGGCGTAATGCTATTTCAAGTATGACCCCTTTTTCAAGCATAAAACCTATATTCTTATGCAACTAATCAATTTAATCTGCCATTCTTTTTCTCAGACTGAATGTTAACATTGAAATGCAAAAGTATTCAGTTATACATGTTTCCAATCAGTACGTATTCACTACTAATATTTCATTGTCATGGATATGGCGCCATACGATATATTATGTAATTATAAATGTATGTGACATGAATATTATCCCTGGTTTGTATTTATGTTTACTTCTAAACAATTCATACAGTATAAAAATGAATATATGAAATATATTTACGGCTATAAAATACGTATTAATTTTCTGACAGCTTGGTTCATCCCATAATCTGATTTGATTCGGCAGGTGACCAAACGCAAAGTTTAGCTAAAAGCTTTAACAAATTTCCAAGGATGTTTCATCTTCGAGAATATTTTGCTTCTGACTTTCGATACAGATTTTTTTCTTGTTTCTGTATTTATTAACCAGACTTATTCTGAGAATATTCAAGAAACACATATCGCAGGAAAGTGAACCTGGTTTATTGGTATCAGTTGTTTCAACCAAAAATATCGTTTAGCCGTAAAACTCAAAAATGCATTTTATGCACAGTAAGGCTTGTAGTGACTAGTCTGCACCCAAACAGTTCTATATGAAGATAAATAAACAAAAGAACGAGAAAAAATCCCTAACAAAAAAATTAAGAAATAAATTACCCTATAGCAAATTTATTGACGTAGCATGATGAACAAATACGTTTTTGAATAGCTGGTAATCAGCTGAGGAAATGATTGATGATGCATTTCATTTAATAAATTTTAAAATGTTTCAAGAGGAATGTTTAATTGAAATTCTGTTTGACAGCTAGTCGATTTGTGGCGTCGAAGATCTAAACTTTTGTGCAATTTTTCGACATCTGAAACGAGATAAATTTAATTTTCGCAATGAAATTAGTTAAGGTGTCTATCGAATGTGATTCTGTTTTTCAGCAAAGAGCAAAACAGAAACAAATGTCCAGTAAAGCACTAACACTGAATGAAAAGAATCTTCAAGAAAGCTGATTCTGGGCAGAAGCCTAACGTAAATTGTTTAAACGTGTAATCTGCTATATGACCGTTCATACTGGGTGCCTTAAAGGTGCGCTTTGTTTATCTCACAGTGTCAGATCAGTTTAACAAAACTGGTCCACCTGACGTTCCGTCGATGCACCGCTCCCGTTGAATGAGCTAAACTATATGGACTTGTTACCCAGTTCAAGTTTGAGAAGGGATCTACTAAATAAAACTACAAATGTATCACTAGGGAGCCTTCATAGGAAACCATATAACAGATGTATAAATTACTCTTTGCCCGTATACTTAAGTTAGACTATCAATTTTCCCGTTAAGAATATGGACGAGATTCCTGTATCTCCATGCAGTTTCCATGCTAACAAAAACTGCCTGGAAATTAAATGGAACCGCTACTGTTTAGGCTTGGGTCACAATAAAGGTTGCCAGACTTTTCATGTAACTACTCGGATTCTAATATCTAACGACAAGAATCTGTTTGCAAACATCTTAATTACAGCAGAATTATAAGGGATCCATCCCGGTCCTAGGACAAGAGTATGTCTCCGTTTGTACCCAAAAGTACTGCTAGAAACGAAATAGATTATAAAATAATGATTTTTTTTGTTGTTATCTTAAATTTGTTTCGAATCTAAGTAGGGGATTTAGTAAACTTATATACCCTGCATTCATATATGAACATGGGACTGGATACTATGGGGACCTGGAAGCACGTTAAATAGAAGCTATATACGTTTTTAAGTTTGTGAGTTTATCTTTTATTCAGTATTGCGTTCAAATCTGTTAGCGACACACTCGCAAAACGGTGCACGTTCTCATTCCGCTTGTCTAATTTAACCCATTGTATCCTTTCAGGACTTGGACTACCCTATATGGCATATGACGTGCGTTATTGAGGAATCAGTATTCCTTGAAACGAATTTATCCCAATGGTAGGTAATGATTTTAATTAATCAGCCAGTCAGATTAACTGGATTTTGCAAAACCTATTCAGTTAGACGGTATCATTACTGCGACAACCAAGAATGCAACGTCGGGAACACATTTCATTTTAAAAAGTTTGTAATTTGATAAAAGATAATTTTTCACTATACGAATTAACCTTTTATGGGAACTTATTTAACACTGACTATATTGAGTTTTAATAATTTGCCATTTTCTTTCTCTTATGAGTTAGTGTTAATTCGCGTCGCCATTACCAGACAAGATTTCATCGCTTATTCTGAATATAATAACATTTGATATTGCAGTCAAAAAATTTCCGGTACAACATACATGAAAGTCACTATCGTACAAGTTTATCCGCAGCTTTTTATGATTTGTCGGGTTAACAATGACATAAAACAAAAATAGCAGACCAACCTACATAAGTGTATATATTTCTAATCATATTTTTTATTTGTGGGAACAAACAGGCGATGCTGTCTCTTCTATTTCTATATCCTCTAGGCAGAAGCAACTCCCTCATCGCCATCCACACTATTACGACAGAAACACTCGTAAAACGTCATATACCGGCTGGTCAAACCCTGGACTCCCTCGACTGAATTTGAATACCAGTTCAGACTGTTACGCTTGAATATTTGATACTTATATATTTATCCACATATTTATGCTACCCCATCAACAGGTAATGGAAGCGTTTTTTTCCTGAGCAATTCAGTGTTTATTCAGTGGTTTCACTTGAGGCGTAATTATATGATAAATCACTATTTATTCAACAAATCTGACTTTTCCCATTATTGTTCGGTTTCTAAGTCTTTGTGGTGAGCTATACTACAACAGGTGACATGTCAGTATTCATCCCCAAAAAAGTGTACGTAGCATCATATGTATGTAAGTTGCTGGATTGTTTTGTTTGAATAACGTATAGGAGAATTATGTACATTAAACCATAACATATTGTATCATTCCATCTCTTTCCATTGCACAACAATACTCTTGGTAATGGTATTCCATGATTATGCATTATCCATCGTTTTTGCAGCAGACACGTATCTGTCTGCATTGAGTCCTATAATGATAGTGACATCCTTACTTTGTGTAACATTTTTTGTTTTTATTTATCTGTTTTGTTTCAAGTCAATGCTTGTGATATCGAAGACGTCCCGTTTGACTATTCCTTGTGGAGTCAAAGAAGTCTTGTCTCCCAGTGAAAAACTGTATGATCTGCATGCATCACAAGCTAGTTATAAAACGTCTTACTTACGCAGCAAAATACATTCGTGTCTTCTTAAGACGTTGGTGCTGATTTTGTCAGTATGCACCAAGATCTGCCCCGAAAACTTAAAAGTCGGCATTCATGTGTCCCTGTTCAGTTATTCCTGTTTTTTGAGAGTTTCGTGCAAACACAAGCTGATCTTTACCTAATTCAAATTCATCGACCGTTTGTGCTTCTTATCCTTGTAGAGTAGCAGCTGGATTTTCCAGTTTTGACAATCTGATTGGTAAGTATGCTTCACACAGAATGTATTCAAATCATATTTATTACATTCAAAATATGTTCTTTTGGAGTTCGAGTTCACACATTTCCTAATTTCCAAGTTGGAGGTTAAGGCATGCTACAAATTGATTTATACGATTTTATTAATTTTACTTATACACTTATACAGTTGTATCCATTGTACTCATACTCATTATACAATTGTATCCATTGTACTCATACTCATTATACAAATGTATCCATTGTACTCATACTCATTATACAATTTTGTCCATTGTACTCACGCTCATTATTCAATTGTATCCATTGTACTCTTATTCATTATGCAATTGTATCTATTGTACTCATACTCATTATGCAATTGTATCCATTGTATTCATACTCATTATACAATTGTATCTATTGTACTCATACTCATTATACAGTTGTATCCATTGTACTCATATTCATTATACAATTTTATCCATTGTACTCATACTCATTATATAATTGTATCCACTGTACTCATACTCATTATATAATTGCATATATTGTACTCATACTCATTATACAATTGTATATACTGCATGCATACTCATTATACAATTTTTTCCATTGTTCTCATAATCATTGTACAGTTGTATCTATTGTACTCATATTCATTATACAATTGTATCCATTGTCCTCATACTCATTATGCAATTGTATCCATTGTACTCATACTCTTTATACAATTATATCTATTGTTCTCATAATCATTGTACAGTTGTATCCATTGTACTCATATTCATTATACAATTGTATCCATTGTACTCATACTCATTATACAATTGTATCCATTGTACTCATACTCTTTATACAATTATATCTATTGTTCTCATAATCATTGTACAGTTGTATCCATTGTACTCATATTCATTATACAATTATATCTATTGTACTCATACTCATTATACAATTGTATCCATTGTACTCACACTCATTATACAATTGTATCCATTGTGCTCATATTTGTTTTACAATTGTATCTATTGTATACATATTCATCATACAATGTTATCAATTATACTCATACATTTATTTTAAACAAATTACATTGTATCATACAATTATACAAATTTATCCATTGTACTCATACTCATTATACCATTATATATTGTACTCATACTCAGTATACATTTTTATTCATTGTATTCATGCTCTTTATACAATTGTAACCATTGTATTCATAAACTTATATGACTTGATCCATCATACTCATACTCATTATACAATTGTATCCATTGTACACATACGCATTATACAATTATATATATTGTACTAATACTCAGTATACATTTTTATTCATTGTTTTTATGCCCTTTATTCAATTTTAACCATTGTATTCATACAATTATATAATTTGATCCCTCGTACTCATACTCATTATACTATTGTATATATTGTACTCATGCTCATTATAACATTATATATATATTGGACTCATACTCAGTATACATTTTTATTCATTGCATTCATGCTCTTTATACAATTTTAACCATTGTATTCGTAAAATTATAGGCTTTGATCCATCGTACTCATACTCATAAACAATTATATCCATTGTACTCATACTCAGTATACAATGTTATCCATTTTACTCATACCCATTATACAATTTTATCCATTGTACTCATACTCATGATATTTGATGCAATTATACAATTTTATCCATTGTACTCATACTCTTTATATTTTTGTGTGTGTGATATATGTCTCAATAGAACTTTTATTTTTGAGTTTTATAAATAATAATAATAATAATAATAATAATAATAATAAGAAGAAGAAGAACAACAAGAAAACTAATCTATATGTCACCATAAAACATACTTGGCTATACCCAATTAAACTAAGGTACAAACAGGATCTCACCATATTGACCTGGTAAAATGTATTTCTATTAAAAATTATGATAACCACTTGACTGCTGATTTTGCGTATAATATAAACTGTTATAATATTTGTTAAACAATTGAATAGTTGACGGTTTTGTGAGCTTTCGAAATGTTTGGCGTATTGATAGTTGATGGTTTCGTACGAGGTTGAAATGTTCGGCGTGTCGGTAGTTGATGGTTTCCTACGAGGTTGAAATGTTTGGCGTGTCGATAGTTGATTGTTTTGTATGTGGTTGAAATGTTTGGCGTGTCCATAGTTGATGGTTTCGTACGAGGTTGAAATGTTTGGCGTGTCGATAGTTGATTGTTTCGTATGTGGTTGAAATTTTTGGCGTTTCCATAGTTGATGGTTTCGTACGAGGTTGAAATGTTTGGCGTGTCGATAGTTGATTGTTTCGTATGTGGTTGAAATGTTTGGCGTGTCGATAGTTGATGGTTTTGTACGAGGTTTTAATGGTCATTGTGTGAATAGTTGACAGCTTTTTGTACTGAGTTGATATGGTTGGTATATTGATAGTTAACGGGTTTGTCCAATGTTGCAATATATATCATGTTGATAGTTAACGGGTTTGTAATAAATTGTAATGTTTGACATGAGGATCGTTGTCGACTTTGTACTAGTTGTAATCGTTGGCATGTTGATACCTGACGGGTTTGTACTGGATCATAATGATTGTCACGTGGATAGTTGACGGTCTCATACTAGGTTGTAATGGTTGCATGTTCATAGTTGACGACACTATGCTAGGTCATAGTGATGGTCTTGTGAAGTATTAAATTAATCATAATGGTTGCCATGTTGCTCATTGACGGTTCTGTGTTAGCTCATAACAGCTGCAAATAGGATTGTTGACGGATCTGTACTATCTCACGATGGTTTAATTATGTATCTTTGACGACTTTGTTCTACGTCATACTGGTTGGCATGTTGATTGGCGACGGTTTTGAGGTATGACTCAATTCCTGCTATGTGGATTGTTGACGGGCTCTTTGCTCGGTCATATGGTTGTCGTGTTGATAGTTGACGGTTTTGTACTTGGTTGTAAAGATTGTCGTGTGGATTGTTGATGACTCTATGCTAGGCCAATATTGTTGTCATATCGATTAATGACGGCTCTGTGATTGGTCACAATGTTGCCATGTTGGTTGAAAATCGGATTGTTGACGGATCACTCCTAGCCCATAATGGCTCAGTAGGCTAGAACTCATCATGACTTATTTCACTGGTCAACAGTGAAATCATTACTGACTTGAAAAGGCCCTAATCTGTAGTATTTTGGTGTGCCGAACACGAATATAACCGTGAAAAATTTGTATTGGCTCTCGTTTTGAAGATATTCATATACCTCATTTTCTATGTTTCACTGTGTAAATTTCTCCAGTAGGACTGCAGCAACATCCGGAATAATGATGTAACATTGCATAATACCATCATGCTCACATCATCCACAGTTGATTGCATCATTTTCTGATGCAATGCAATACTAATGCCATGCGGCTGCTGAAGTAAGTTGACGTCAGCAGTGTACTATACATGTGTAGGCCTATTATACTAATGCCAGGCGGCTGCTGAAGCTGACGTAAGCAGTGTACTATATAAAGCCCAATCAGATAGGTTCAGCATTTAAAATATTTTAGACGTTGTGCGAGACAGTTCAAGCTACTGTTACATAAAACTTATTATTTTATCCATTTACGTACAATAAAGAACAGTAATGCCTCGAAAGTGTGTTAATACCGCGGACAATTTTTGCTATATTTGTGGGGAAGTGACATTTGCCAACCAGAAGAAAAGTATCAATTCTCAAGTGAAGAAGGCATATCATCTTTACTTCGGATGCAAGGTTGGTGACCAAGACAAGCCTTGGGCTCCGCATATATGCTGTGCTACATGTACAACACAGCTTTCACAGTGGTTGAATTGCAAAAGGTCATCAATGCCGTTTGCAGTCCCAATGGTGTGGAGAGAGCCAAGCAACCACCTAAATGACTGTTACTTCTGCTTGGTTCCTCCTCTTTCCGGCGGAATAACGAAGCGAAAGAAGTCGAGAATAGTCTACCCAAACATTCCGTCTGCATTGAGACCAGTTCCACATGGTGAGGGACTTCCTATTCCAGAACCTCCAGCAGAATATTCTCTTGATTCATCTGACGAAGACAAAGGTGAGTCGACCTGTTCTTCTCCTGGTCCATCAGCATGCAGTGATCCAGATTTTCACTGTGGTGCATCATCAACCCCACACAGAATAACACAGGAAGAACTAAATGACCTGATTCGTGATTTGGACTTATCAAAGAACAAGGCAGAATTGCTAGGATCAAGACTCCAACAATGGAATCTTCTAGAAGAAGATGTCACAATTACTGCATATCGAAAGCGCCACCAGCAATTGGAGCCTTTCTTCAGAAAGGAAAGTAATCTGATATTCTGTTCCGATATTGAGGGCCTCATGAATGCTTTAAAATCACTCATGACCCACAAGAATGGAGACTATTTGTGGACTCTTCGAAACTGAGTCTCAAGGCTGTGCTTTTGCACAATGGAAACATTCTTCCATCTATTCCAGTAGCGTATGCTGTCCACATGAAAGAGACATACGATAACTTAAGGCAGCTACTGAATTCCATTGAGTATAACAAGTACAGCTGGCACCTCTGTGGTGATTTGAAGGTAGTTGCCCTTTTAATGGGACTGCAGCAAGGATATACAAAATACATGTGTTTCTTATGCGAGTGGGATAGCCGAGCAAGGGAAATGCACTACATGAGGAAGGAATGGACTCACAGGCAGAATGTAGCCATTGGAGAGAAGAATATCCAACACCCAGCTCTGGTTGAGGCTCAGAAAATCTTGCTACCACCCCTTCACATCAAACTAGGTTTGATGAAGAACTTCGTGAAAGCCATTGACCGGACTTTGCCAGCATTCCGATACCTGCATGAAAAATTCCCTCGACTCAGCGAAGCAAAGATTAAAGAGGGAGTTTTTGTGGGTCCTCAGATTCGAGAGCTTTTCAAAGATGACCGGTTCAACAACTTGCTGGAAGGTGACGCGAAACAAGCATGGAATGCTTTTCGCCTAGTTTCTACAAACTTCCTCGGAAATGTTAGGGCAGAAAACTATAAGGAACTAGTAGAAGACATGTTGATGAAGTATAAGAAACTTGGCTGCAATATGTCTCTAAAGATTCACTTCCTTCATTCCCATTTGGATTTCTTTCCTAGCAACTGTGGTATTGTTAGTGATGAACACGGCGAACGTTTTCATCAAGATATCGCAACAATGGAACAAAGATACCAGGGAAAATGGTCCACTACAATGCTGGCTGACTACTGCTGGACACTCCTCAGAGATGCTCCCGAACAGCTGTACAAGAGACAGGCGAAGAAATCTAAGATGTAGTCAATGACTTGATTTTTTATAGGTAGGCTATTACAGTTGACCTTTTACTATTGGAATGCATTTCGTTATGTAAACATTAATTTCTTGCAGATTACAAAAAAACTAGAGCCAATTTTGCAATTTGACTGTCATATTCGTGTTCAGCACATAAAAATTGATAAGAATTGACTAATTTTATTTCAGTAACATGACTTTTGTAAAAATTTGTTGTCCAGTGTTTCCTATCTCTCAGACTGTATATTAATATTCAATTCGTAAAGGGATTAATAATTTTGTTTATTTTATTCTCTTCCTTATACACATTAACGTCTTACCCCGCCTTTTTATTTTATGGGATAAAAGCAATCATGTTGGTGTTGCTCGTCATAGTAAATTTTATTTAATTCATTATACTTCCTGTTAGAAGGTTATGTTGAATATTTGTCAGGGGTTTGTGGATAGGTTGATAGTGACAAGTAAAGGCACATCACGTGTTCTATTTTTCTTTATTGCAATTATTTTTGTTACTTTTGGTTTTGTTTTATTGTAAATTATCATGAATATTCTTAGTGTCTCCATCATTGTCTTGTTCTTGTCGTTGCTTTTTGCGATAGTACGACATTGGAGAAATGCTCGGAGATTTGGTAGTTATATTGTAGACACCTTTCCTTATATTCGATAGTATTCGCTGATGCCATCTGCTAGTCTGTTCACATGTCTTGTCACAATCATAGCTCAACAACTCTTACACAAAACTTCGATGACATTTGATACCTTTTGAACGTTTCATTTTCTTGGGTCGAATTTTAACAGAGTTATTGCAGCTTCTATAAATTTTAAATCATCACTACAGCGTATCAATTTAATAAACATAGTAAAGAAAATATTTAGCATATTCAGATGCAAATATTTGCCGACAATGTTGCATAGGTCTAGGTATGACTCTGACTGTCTATGTTTCCCTAATTCCAGTTTAACATAGTTATTGTCGTCATATATTAGTTGCATATATTCAGATGGAATGTCTCATGTAACTAGTTTGAAAATTAACTTCATAAGTATTATATGCACACGGGCTGTTGCTTACAACCAAGTAATTTCAAGAGCCATTCAATTCCAAATGCAATACACTAAGTACATTTTCTGCTCTTACAAATAGAACTTTTTTGATAATCTCTGTTATTGCAACTTATTTGCTAATATTTGTGAGGTTCATATGCCATTACGGCAGGTAATATCTTTTAAAGAAACGTGAATGATTAAGAATAATCATTTACGTTTCGTTTCTTTTTTAAAGTCAATGTTTTTTTCTTTGTGTCTAATATTCAACCATTTGCTTCATATTATTTCAATTTCATTATATCGTCACGTTTTCAATTAAGCAGTGATTTCTGAATTTATTTTATATTATGAAGTTTAGGGACAAATCTTACTATTCATGCATAAGCCTAACTTCTCATTCGAACTGTACAATGCAGACAACAATATCTACTGGTCTCATGGCCATCTTCTCATTCAAATCGTACTATACAGACAAACAAAAGGTCTGCTGGTCGTATGTCTACCTTCTCATTCAAATTAAACTATGCAGACAAGACGCTCTACTTGTCGCATGGCTAACTGTACTATGCAGACAAGAAGCTGTACTGTTCGCATGGCTTCCTTCTCATTCAAACTGTAATATGCAGAAAAGAAGCTGTACTGGTCGCATGGCTACCTTCTCATTCAAACTGTACTATGCAGACAAGAAGCTCTGCTTGTCTCGTGACTTCCTTCTCATTCAAACTGTAATATGCCGACAAGACGTTTTACGTGAATCATGACTACCTTTTCACTCAAACTGTGCAATGCAGTCAAGAAGCTCTACTGGTCGCATGACTACCTTCTCATTCAAATTCTAATATGCAAACAAGACGTTTTCTGGTCGCATGACTAAATTCTCATTCAAACTGTACTAAGCAGACAAGAAGTTCTACTTGTCGCATGACTACCTTCTCATTCAAACTGTACTAAGCAGACAAGAAGTTCTACTTGTCGCATGACTACCTTCTCATTCAAACTGTACTAAGCAGACAAGAAGTTCTACTTGTCGCATGACTACCTTCTCAATGAAACTGTACTAAGCAGACAAGAAGTTCTACTTGTCGCATGACTACCTTCTCATTCAAATTCTAATATGCAAACAAGACGTTTTCTGGTCGCATGACTACCTTCTCATTCAAACTGTACTAAGCAGACAAGAAGTTCTACTTGTCGCATGACTACCTTCTCATTCAAACTGTACTAAGCAGACAAGAAGTTCTACTTGTCGCATGACTACCTTCTCATTCAAACTGTACTAAGCAGACAAGAAGTTCTACTTGTCGCATGACTACCTTCTCATTCAAACTGTACTAAGCAGACAAGAAGTTCTACTTGTCGCATGACTACCTTCTCATTCAAACTGTACTAAGCAGACAAGAAGTTCTACCTGTCGCATGACTACCTTCTCATTCAAACCGTTATACGCAGAAAAGAAGCTATATTTGTCGCATGACTATCTTCTCATTCAAAGTGTAATATGCATACAAGAAGTTATATTGGTTGCCTGACTACTTTCTCATTCAAATGAGTCTCTTCTTTACCCAGTGGATATGACAGTCGCATACATTCCGCTATTAGTCATTTATTTTGCCCTTATTTCCAACAACTTCTCAACAGCAGCTGTTGTCTTCTGGAAGTTCTAATAATGTGCCGAGACTATAAATAATCTTGTCTCTTATCAATGAATGACCACAAATACCGCAATTCACATTTATATTACAACCTCACAACTGCATTTCAAGCTCACAACTGCATTGTTTCGTCTTGTTATGTTTCCGTATAGTATCGATAGGAAGTCACTATCACATACAGGGAACTATCTTCCTACTCTATCCCTGAGTCAGTCGAATCACGATTTAGAGCCTCATTTGACACCTGACTTTACACCATATTTACCATTATACAAACAAAAAAAGACGTCTCCAGATAATTGAACAACACCGTCTCAATTATTCCATGACCGCTCCTGTGGCCTAGTGGTTGGAGCGTACACCTCGGATACAGAAGGTCGTGGGTTCGAACCCATGCCGAGTCATACCAAAGACTTGTAAAAATGTTACTAGCAACTGCCCCGATAGGCGTTCAAGATTATGAGGTTCGTGTTAGGACTGGTCGGCCTGGTGTCAGGATAATTTGACTGGATGGAACATCTTGTTATAAATATGCTGCCTATGCCCCAGTGCTAGACGTCACTATGAGTTGCCACATTGCAGACATCGTAGGGATATGACTACAAAACTTGTTAAAGTTACGTTAATAATCCAACACACACACACAATTATTCCATTGTACCAAATAGAAGTCCCTATAATTGACATGCACATATACAACCAATCAACATCTTCAGATTTACATAGAAACTACAACCATCTGTCTCATCCCCACTTTTCCGGCTCTTACCAAGATTCACTACAAAGGAAAACCACGCAATCATGACATATCTTCAAAACTGCATTTTGTGACGTTTGGTTTGCCCCTATATTACTCGGGCTGATGAATAATTTCCCAAAACCGACTTCGCTAATCAAACAAGTAATCGCTAAAATATAATAAATCTTCAAATGGGAGACGTAAATACAAATGGCCCATGACCTCGATTTATTAAAATATGTTACATTCTATCTTGTTTTTTGGTATTTGTGCGTTCTTTTGCGTTGTTATAAACTTCATTTGCTTCAGTGATGGAAGGACTTTAACAAGGAAACTAAGTAATATTGCTTCCCAAAACAGTCTTTAGAGAAGATCATATTGTTTCCAAAAAGACCCAGCTTCCTGTGAAGCGATTAACCACTAGAACCAAGTTACCTATGACTAATCTTTGCTAACACATGTTATATATAATTCTAGCAAATTTGATTTGATAAAATTGCATGTGAAGCAGAAATTGTTTATCACATCGACAGTTACTGCTCTCCACCCACCCACTTGCCCGGAAATGAATCAGGATGTATGCATGTAATGAAAATTACATTAATGACGTTATATACAGTGAAGAAATAACATGGTGCCACGCCATATAGTTCACTGATGGAAAAAGCTTATAAAATAACGTTCTTCGATTTGAAGCATTTCAGTTTCGAATAATAAAATGTTTTCGAATACAATGGACATCAGTCCTTGGAAATTTTGAATGTTCTCTTTTAACCATACAGACAGCAGTCCTTGGAAATTTTGAATGTTCTCTTTTAACCATACAGACAGCAGTCCTTGGAAATTTTGAATGTTCTCTTTTAACCATACAGACAGCAGTCTGGATAGAAGTGGAAAATGGCTGTGTGGTAATTGGAAACTTAAAATGTACCGTTAAGGAAACGCTTATCAGTGTGCCAAGTTTAATGGTGCAAACATTTCACTGAGAAACCAAGGAAAGAGCAAAACATATAACGGTAATACATAAACGTAGATTTGTATATATATATTACAGGTGATACGCAGCATTTTCGATCATCAATCTGCCGCCATGATAATGAAGATCACAAATATCCCATTAAAATACTGTCGCCTATATACTCCATTGATTTCTGAGACATTCTTCACGTCAATGAATGAAAGACACTTCATATCAGAATTTGTGGTAATAACTTCTGTAGTTCTCATTTGGTTAAT
Source organism: Sinohyriopsis cumingii (assembly GCA_028554795.2). Taxonomy (NCBI): domain Eukaryota; kingdom Metazoa; phylum Mollusca; class Bivalvia; order Unionida; family Unionidae; genus Sinohyriopsis; species Sinohyriopsis cumingii. Next base: position 27,293 of record JAPYKE020000086.1, read on the forward strand.
GATGTTATTGATTATATATATATATATATATATATATATATATATATATATATATATATATATATATATATATATATATATATATATATATTCCGTTGGAATAGAACATCCAAGCAAGAAAAGTACCTTGGATTTTTTGACATCATAACATTCTGTATTGGAATTCTATCTATTAGTAGGAATATTAAGTAGCAATTTCACACAAGAACACACATAAATCAAAGGATTTTATAATTTATCAAGCTCCATACTTTAATTACGTTAACTGTACCATCTAAAGTTATATATGATTATGACAAAAATGATGAGAAGTATTTGGACTACTTTTTCCGATTCACCTCTTGTACTTTTAGTGAACGAATATCCACCTTGTGACGAAGTTCCTGCAGATGTTTCTGAAATGATTATACGTAGAAAATTACTGTCTGGGTTCCATACCACACCCCTCTCTCACTCGCACATACACACACACACACACACACACATACATATATATATATATATATATATATATATATATATATAGAGAGAGAGAGAGAGAGAGAGAGAGAGAGAGAGCGACAGAGAGAGAAAAAAAAGAGAGAAAGTGAGAGGGAGAAGAGAGAGACAGTGAGAAAGAAACAGATAGAGACATAGAGACAGAGACAGAGAGAGACAGACATACATGCATAATTAATTTCCATGACCATCATACTAACGAATGTTGAGGATTTCAAGAGAAATACATATAAATAAATATAATGTGTTTAATGAAATAATATTATTAGAGCGCACACGTTTGGTGCTGATTTGAAGGATTTTTGTTTGGATACTAACGCTCCGCATGCATGAATGATCCATACATACATACATACATACATACATACATACATACATACATACCTACCTACATACATACATACATACATACATACATACATACATACATAGGACATTTGATTATATTAAATGCCATCAAAATTATATAAATGACATATGCCTTAATAAATGTTGAATACTCACCACGTTTCATGGATATTCTGTCGGCTGGAAGACAAACATCGTAATTTTAACGTTTTTGACAATATCATTTTCATGAAATTTCTTCAAGAATAAATTCATGTCTCGGACTTTACGCATTTTGCTTATGTAATGTCGTGAAGTGCTTTGTGACGTCTTTAGGTGGTATTACATCTGTCTAAAACATAGCAAGTATAAGACTCGAGAAAACATAATATGAATGTGAATAATTTACTAATTAACTCATAGTTTATATCTGATATATATATATATATATATATATATATATATATATATATATATATATATATATATATATATATATATATACATCATAGCAAAGTAGCTTAGAATCATATTTCCGAATTTTCATACAAAACATTCACCACAAAGAAGACCAACATTAACAGAAACAATTAAACATAAAGCAAAGAAGATTATATGTGCAAAATAATTAAATAATTATCTGTATAATGACACAAAATGACATCAAAGAGTTTGAAATATGAAATTATTTCAACATTAAACACTATAAGGAAATATCCTTACTATTTAAGACCGTTACATGTGTACTGGCAACTAACAAATCTGAACTTCGGCATATGTAATTCCCTGCATCTTCCATTCTACTTTTTTCTATCTCTAGTTTGCTGTAAAATGTCTTAAGCTCTCTTTCTCTCGGTTTGGTTATAACTATCTCCCTTGTAGAATCGGATTTCAGTTTTATTCCATCTTTGAACCAGTCTATATCAAATGGAGGCCTGTATTCGCCAGTGGCATTGCACAACAGAATTATTGGATTTCCCTTGTCCACAAAATTCTTCCCACTTATTGAAATTGCTGAAAAAAGAGAGGGACGCATGGAAGTCTTGTTGTTAAAGATAACATTAGAAGACAACCTACCAATATAACTATATATGTGTGTATATATATATATATATATATATATATATATATATATATATATATATATATATATAGAGTTATGTACGTATGTATGTGTGTATGTATGCATGTATGTGTGTAACTGATGGGTTACACAATTGTGAAACAAGAAATGATATGAAAATGTAAATTAAGTTTGTGGACATTACGTGATTAGAACAGTTAAGTGGTATTTGCTCGTTTAAGGAGACCTGGCGAAGATTGATGCCTTGAGGTCAATACAAGCTAGAAAAACAGACTTCAAACAAACCTCGTACATACCTCAGTAGTGAGACATTTTATGTGTTTTAATATTTTCATTATGTATTCTAAGGCGTCAGTCTAGGCAGTCAACTGAAGTAAAGCATCAGTTCTGACCAAACCCCCCCCCCCCATAAACAAACATATTTAACTTTCAAGTAAGACATACAATATAATTCGAAATAAAAGTGACACACATAACTATATTAGGTTTACTCCAATAATTCATAAGTATAAGTTATTGCTTAGTTTCAGATAGAGTGGAAATTCAAGACAAATGGTCTTCATCTGCATAAATGAGCATATTTTACATATTCGGTCTTATATAGGAGTCTTAGGCTATATATCGCATGATTTCCAATTTATGTGATGACACACTTAGTTTATGTAATGCAGTTCTATAGTTTCAGATAATTATATTTTCATGATGTCAATGATAGTAAAATTATCAAATATTTTAAGCCAGTATTCCAGTTTTGAATGCAATTATATGACTCATTTTTTTTACAATATCTAGAAAACAAATTATTTCACCAGCACCTTCAAAAAGTAAGGCTTCGTAAAATACTTGACTAGATAATATAAGTCCATCATGAGTTAGCTTTATGGTATAACAACACTATCAAGTAACATTTCAGGACACAAGCTGTATGTATTTTGCTTCATATGACGACTAATTATTAACCAATATTTCGTTATCTTAAACAACGTTACAATATTATAAGGCATTCTACCAATTCTAACAAATGTCGATTTATTTTTCGTATCGGATTTATCCAAATAAATTCTTCATGAACTGTACACATTCTGCTCAGTAAGCTATTCCACATCACCAAACTTCTATAGAAGTTTAATATAAGAGTTGCAAGTGTTTGAAAAAGATCCCAAAAGTGTGCTATGTCTTTTTAATTTATCGTGTTTCACGACTCTAGGGCAATAAACTATGTAACATACCGTAACAAATAATTTAGTTATCAAAGTTTTGAAATGAAAATCTAAGAGGGCCTTACCGTATTATGGACTGAGTTCCCCCAAAAGTTATTATATGATTAAGTACAAGCATTGTTTGACATTTCTGCCTTCTTGAACTCGTGTTGACATACATGTAGCATAATCAATGATTAACATATTTACTCCAATGTATACTAACGTTTGAAACGGCACATACATCCACTGTAAGCTGATGACACTGTGATTATGAGTTAGTTGTAACGTATGTCACAGAAAAATCGTCATAAAGTATCACATCACAAAAGGTCAACACTAAATCTAGCTTATGGCACTGTTCAGATCTATTTATTTATTTTTCATTTAAAAAGACATTAATTAGTAAATTCTAACAAAAAATAAACTCTTTATTAAAATGTAAACTTCATAATGGGATATTTCGCATATTTTGATATCTTAAGTCTTGTTTCTTTTATATTGTGTTATATTTCTAAACTATCAGTTAGCTGATGCTCACATTTGGTTATTATGCATATTCCTCGCGCCTTCATTGACTGAATCAGATCCAGGAAAGGACGTTAATTATTATTTTTTCCCAAGCACATATTGAGTCAGATAACCGTGAAAAACCTGATGTAGTGATATGATTCATGTATGAAGCAATATACATTACACGTTAAGTTTGGTCATTATTTTGAGTGCATCCTTTAATTTTTAATTGCAACACTAATTGGCAATATGAAAAGTGCATAATGATGTAATCTAATTACGATTATGACTCATTCGTTTGCGTTTTACGTAAAATTTGTTGTAGATGCTGCGAGGATGCGATGAATAATTGTTTGGGGGTTGGTGTTGGTGTGAAGAACAACAACAAAAGCATACTTAAGATGGCAACAAACATAAATAAAATTGTTAACTTATTGACATAAACACGAAATATCCTAACATTCATATTCAAAATCAACAACAAATATTTAGAAGTGATATGCTTTCAAGCCAAGTTATGTTTCCTGAGTTTGTAATAAAAACATTCTCTTAAAAATGGATAAAACACTTACCATCATTACGACTTTCACCTGGATCTGGAAAAATAAAGGAAATACCATTAAACCTTTTCTATACTGCAGCATCTCACTGCTCAGAAAAGTGTATGCTTCATTAATTCATTTTAGAATTGTTTTTCATTATTGCCTATCAGTTTATTGTGTATTTTGTTGTGAGTTATATTCAACATAAAATCATACAAGCGCCGAAAGACGAATAAACATTTTAAAAAATTCAGATTTATCTCTAAACACTGCAAGTAGTAAACCATACAGAACTAACAGGCAAATATATTCTCTCCGTGTAAATATTCACAAACGATGAGAGAGATGGACAATAAGTGAAACCGTTTGGGCTGGAGGCCATGTTACTATGGAAGCCATGTTATTATCAGCATAATATTTATTCTGCCCGATATCTCTCCCAGCAAGTAGACCCTCACTCATAGCTTAACAAAACAGTGTTAAACCAAAGTAATTAAAACCAGTTTGTGCTCTTAAAACACGTTTACGAACGTACTTGTAAACGCTCTCAAATGAGAATTAGATAACGTTTTTGTTGCACGTACGCTTTTAGACGCTCTTAAACAAGTGTTTGTGAACATACTTGTTTCACGTGTACCTGCAGACGCTATCAAGATCTTCAAACCCTGTATGTTGCTGCTTTGTTTCCTGCTGCGCACATAACTCCGCCTAGATACATTTGAACTTAGTCGCGCGCTCGCGCGCTCGACATAACTTTCAAAAGAAAATGGCGTGTCTAGTTAAAATTTAAATTTGGAGTCATATTGTGAATGAATACGCACTGCAACAACTTTTTATTTGATCTGAAATTAATATATTTTGGTATTTTGTTCGATTCTACGAAATTTCGTTATTATAGACTGGATTTATATGTGACAATTCCAGATGAAATACATAGGAATGAAGAAGCGAGGGAGAAGCGTGTTGACATCTGCAAACGTGTTTCTTTTTGTGTCATTGAATGTTTGAAATCATGATGTGGGATAAATATGAAGTCTTCCAATTGCAATTATCAAAAAGGCACCATGGATTTAATGCTTATTTCATTTTGAGTTCAGTAAGGAGGATGTAATTGCACTTATATTCGGAATTACAGTACAATTTCCAAATGTGTAATCAAGACTGAGAACCTATGAAATGGCTCGTGTAATTCGGATTTGCAGAACTAAGAAAGTACATTTTGAGGAAATTCAGGATGTAAAACTGTAAGTATATTTTTTGCCATTTTTATCACCAGCTAAAGAAGACAGTATATGACTTGTCACTTGTATGTTATTTGTAAGAACCCTTTCTTGCGTCTGACGTATAGCTAGCCTAAATCCCAAACATTGTATCAACAAAGTTAACGCGGAATGTGCCAAAGCAGCTGGTATGTGACAGTCCACGACACATCTGCTTTAGTTCATTCAAAAACAAATTTAAACAACAAAACGTAAAGCGCCCACTATGCAAGTGTACATGCTTTGTTTACAAATCAAAAGTGCTGGTGTCTGCGTCCATTGTTTGTTTACAATAGAAAGTAGTTCCTTTATGCATGTGAATGCAATATGTGTATTTGAACGCGAGTTCAGTATCGAGTAATATTGCACAATTCTGACAATGTAAAGTTAACGAAGAAAAATATAAGCATATAATAAATATGCATATTTAACGTTTATTTCATTATTGTGTCTATATTATGTGTACCTTTTATTCATTACTATCAATATTAATGATCATCTGCAAGCCAAGATGCTTAATAGTAAATCTTTGTAGACCAGTATACAATTCTATCATCCACAGTCAAGATGTTAGAGAGTATGTGTAGACCGGTATACAATTCTAATATCCATAGTCAAGATGTTAGAGAGTAAGTTTGTCTAGACCGGTATACAATTTTATTATATGATATCAAGAGTGTAGTTTGCATGGGATCTATGAAAAATTGTTTGACGTAGAACATTTTATGATGATTTTTTTATTCAGTTCATAATACTGTAAGCTTCCCTTACATTTTTCTGATAAAACTTTGCTGAGTTAATTCGAAAGTTTTACAAAACCCGTTAGTTTTGCTTCTTTCTCTTACTTAGTTTATAAACGCAGATTCGTAACAATTAGTGCTATAAAATCATCACATAAATCGAATTTTCGTAGAATGGCCACATTGAATGGGTTCATGTATACTACGGAATTATTTATGAATTCATCTTGCATCTTTAAAATGGAAGACACAGATTTCTAACAACTTTCATATCTCATAGAATCAAGGATATGTTACCAATGTATGTTTAAGTCTAGTAGCGCTTGAATCCCTTAAATGACGTATATATGCATTGGTGCGTTACTTTGTATTAAGTCCCTAACCTATACAATGATAACATCAAATAACAACAAACAAGCCTCACTGTGCAATGGAAATGTATAACGCACGTAAGTGATTATATTAATGGCAAATATCAATCCACAACATCCATTTCCCCCCATTTTTCTACATGAACATTGGGCGAAAAAGCTAAGGAGCGCACCGCAGTTAAAAATAAACGATGCTTGAGTAACGAGCTATATTGTTTAACTACTGAAATGATTTGGCTACAATTGATATGTCTCTCTACTATAATGGTGTGTGTGTGTGTGTGTGTGTGTGTGTGTGTGTTATAATGAAGTCCATGTATTTGAATGTAGATAAAATGTTATGACCTACATAGCTTGGATCCACCGGACTGCAATCATAGTTTTCAAATATCCAAACAGCATTTTGACATTGATTTGTTACTCTATTAAAATGCACAAATATAAAATGTCTCACGTAGCGACATGCATAGGCCTATATTACATATTGCTTTTTATAGGACAAATACAAAAGTTACCGGCTAATCTTAATCCAGAAGTTTCTTGGTCTAGTTTACACGTTATTCTTTGTCATACAAACAACAAAGGTCTCGCAAAGTAAGCTTTTTAGGTCATAATGTTTCATAAATACTATGGAAACAAAATGTTATACAAACCAGATTGTTTCCATAACTTATATAAATCCCAGTAGTAGAACGCTTGGCCCAGGGACTAGACAGCATATATGATATCAGTCATTCGCAATGCGCGGTTTTTGTCACGGTGTGTCTGATAACTTCGAGACAAAAAAGGAGAGGCCTAGACTCAAATTATGAAATGACAGAAATTAATAATAACAACTACCTTTTATCATCATCTTCCAAGACCTGCATGGGAATTTGATCAAATATGACTTCACTATCCGACATTACTGGAAATTACTGTCCAATAGGTCTTACATCTTTTAGAAATACTAACTCGGGATGCTGTCAATTATTATCATTTTTTAAAAGCCAGAATTGAGTACAATAAAGTTATTGGGTGACATTCTATAATATAGTTTTCTGAAAGAAATAAAATGATTTGTATAACATATTGGTTGAGAGGAAACCAGTTTATCATGGGAGGATAACACTACTACTAAACCGATAACAAATCAAGAACAAATAAAATATTTTCTCGTACATTTAATAGCTAATTATATTAATGTTCTTTTTTTATCAGGACTTGGTAAGTTTGCAAAATGGTCAGTCACATATAACGTTTTATTATAAACGAATATGTAATTTTAACCATTAATCTAATATATCGACGGAATCTATTATAATTACATGGTTATCTCTACAAGGCAGTTTATGTTGTATATTGTATTGTACATAAATGTTCGGCGAATACTAACTACAAAATCAAAACTGATTGTATCTTAGTTTGAATGATATTTAGCACAAGTTTTGTATTTTTACAATCGTAAAAACATAAAGTAACACGTTTTATGGTTCTTTGAAATGCATGAGGTAATCTCAGTGATAGATGAAAATGATTTTCCTTTGTAAGTATCGAAATCAGTGATGACGTCTCTTGATTTCGGAATGGATAAATAAATATTACGACTGAAAGATTTTGCTGCGATTATTCTGTCCACTTTTTCTCATTTATTCTGTTTTCATAATGAACTATTGAATTCCCCACCCAGTAGTATGAATGGGCTTAGGTTTATTTTATGATAGTGTTCTTCGTACCAGATCGAATTTTAGTTGCAACAAATTCACGCAAAGTACGTATCTTGTCGGAAAGAATGAGTAGTGTATATTATGTCTGAGAGAACAAATTTACTGAATACCCTAAAAACATTCATAACCCGACTGAGATATTTTTCATTAATTTCCCTCTGACTTATTCAGTATATCATACACTAGTGTGTGTTCCATCCTGCCATTATTCAGTATCTCAGACATTGGTGTGTTCTATTGTGCCATTATTGAGTATATTATACATTAGTGTATCTTCCATCATGTCATTATTCAGTATCTCATACCTTTATCTGTGTTTCATCATGTCATTATTCAGTATCTCATACCTTTATCTGTGTTTCATCATGTCATTATTCAGTATCTCATAGCTTTATCTGTGTTTCATCATGTCATTATTCAGTATCTCATACCTTTATCTGTGTTTCATCATGTCATTATTCAGTATCTCATACCTTTATCTGTGTTTCATCATGTCATTATTCAGTATTTCGTACACTAGTTTGTGCCCCGTCATGTCATAGTAATTTTTTATCAACGGTTGAATATTGATCGAGGTTTGATTCCTTATGTTCCATTTTATTGCATATGCATCACAATTAAGTATATGGAAAAGATAATGATTGGTTTATAGTGTCATATCAATGGAACAACCACTTTAAGAATGCATATTTATTGTTAATACTACTTAGAGTTTACTTTGTTTATACTGATCGGTGTATGAATTGTTAATACTACTCGGTGTATATATTGATAATACTACTTGCAGTTTGTTTTCTTAATATTACTCAGTGTATATTTGTTTTCTTCATTGTTGTTGTTGTTGTGGGATTTAACGTCATTTTTCAGCACACGACAGGCTATGCATGGCGGCCAGTATTAATGGTGGAGGAAGAACCCGGGAAAACCCCGGGAAGAACCATCGACCCGCGAGAAGCTACTGGCAAGCTTTCTCACATACCCACATTGGCCGAATCCCAGACTCGAACCCACGCAGACAGAGGTGAGATGGCAGTGATCCGTAACGTATACATATATATTGTGTTAATACTAATTGGAGCTTGATTAATTGTTTATACTACTCGGTGTATGTATGGTTAACACTATGTGCTGCATCTGTTCTTAATACTATTAAGTGTATATGTTTACAATGTATCTGTTTTAATTAATTTGTTGGTGTTTCGTATTGGTGAGGAGTTCGTTTAATTTTTACTTCAGGTAATACAGTGGCGTTTTCTTTGTTTGTTCAATTCAATATTGTTTTAGGCGCTTCCTTTTTGTTTCATAGTATCGTTTCCTCTGTTCATTTCCAACATTTCGAGAGAAACAATTGAAAATTGTGATTTTTTTGGAGAATTTTAAGGTATTAAATATACCAGCATCAATTCCCACTAGGGCTGTTCCAATTCTCATTAAATCGGCATAAATATCTTTACTGCTTGCAAAAATCAGGCGAGGATACAAAAATTAATCATAAGTTATATCTGTTTCCTTTTTGAAACAGACATATCGATTTCCTCTGGATAATACAATATTTATTACTCTACATGTTATCACAATTACTTTCAGCAGCAGCTTTTTAAACACTTCCTGAGAAAACAAGACTTTAATCGATTATTTCTTATTAAATATAAAGAAACCATTTGTCGCCTTAAAGATTTAGTATTTAGAAAGGAGCATAAGCCCGATTTTTATAATTTAATTAGGATAATATGGTATGTTATTTATTGAGTGTCACTTGCACTCATCTGATTGTGACAAATTAGTAAATATTTTTCCTGGCGAAATATGTAGTTTCTTTCAGCAATCATTTGTTTCTAGCAAATAGCAATAACGTTTATAGAAGCAGCATTTGGTACTATTGACCTGGTTGTCCGTGTGTGTGTGTGTGTGTGTGTGTGTGTGTGTGTGTGTGTGTGTGATTTGTATTTTAACGTAGTTTTAATAGTTTGTCAGTCATATCACTACGATGGCTTGCAGTTTGACAGTTTATAGTGATATCGAGGACTGTGCATCATGCCGCAGACATGCAGCTTCATGTCCCACCCAGTCACATTATCCTGACACCAGGCTGACCAGTCCTAACACTAACCTCTTAATGCTGAGCACTTAGCGAGGCAGCTGTTAGTACCATTTGTATGAGTCCTTGGTATGAAAAGGCCTGGGTTTGAACCCGCGACCTCCCACATCCGCGGCGGATGCTCTAACCACTATGCTACAGTAGCAGTCTGACCTGGTCTAGGAAAATATTCCTAGAATGATAGCAATTAATATTGTCATTAGTTGTGAACACTGTGCTCTTATTGTTAGGAATTGTTAAAACTTATGTATGGTATTTTAAACACTCGATATCAATCCTGCATGCATCGTCAGTTTTAGCAGCAATTTCCTCTTTGACTTTGATAATGCACATTAAAAAACAACTGGGTTTTGTTTAAATTTCGCCATTATTGTAATAATATTGATGCTCGGAATTGTATTTGTAAAATATAACTAAGTCAACTGTCAAAGGAAAACATGCGTCTATTAAACAACACGCAGTACCCATCGATCAAAATTTCAGTTCAGTGATTTCGTTATCGTGAACTAGCTCCATACAACTTGTTCGTTTCGTTCTAAAAGTCTAGCGCTTGTGTATCTTTGATCTGTTTGACTTTGACATGTAAATGTTGACAAGATATTGAACTGGCACGCGATGCATAAAGAAGAGATTCTATCCAGAATGATATTTGACCAGCAAGACATCTTTGTCCCTTTCGGGTTATTCAGTTATCACTTAAGTTTGCGTTAATATGTTTTAAGTAATTTAGTCATCGAAGATGTCACTCCAGGTATCACTATATATGATGACATATTTTTTTGCTATTCACGCATTCGCCAAAATTTCGAATGTTTTCTTTATTTCTTTGCTGTTCATTTGTTTCCAACTTCTTGTCTACTAAATTTTCCAGTTACTTTGTTGTATTTTCCATTTGGTATGATCATTTGTAACTATTCTTTCCTTTTAAATCGTATAACTAATCTTTCTGATAGATGTCATGACCGTTAAGTTTATCAGCGATAAAACCCAATTCATTTTTAAGATATGATAGATCCATTTAAACAGAGTTAAATAGAAGAAAAAAAAATATTAGATGCAAACCAATATTTTAACTGTGGTCCAGTTACTAAGAATATACTTTTTAATCATTAATGTACTACAGATTTTATTCAAAATTGATATATGTAAGACTATTTCTTACAATATTATAATAGAATGTAAGTAAGGCGGCAAAAATTCATTGGTACCTTTTTATTTGCAGACATTAATGCTCTCTTATTATGACATAATACACCAGTTAAAGGAGGACAATTGATAGTACTGAATATTTAACATCCTGGATCGCAGATGGCAATTAATTAATATAAGAAAATCCCTTCTGCTCAGTACAAAAAAGAATGCAAAAATGTTTGGAAACGTCGTCTGTTAATTAAAACCAGCTAAAGTCAAAATCTAAATTGAATAGTATTAGAACATTGAGTGTTGAAACAATTCATCACATATTTAAATTACAATGGCCAACATATTTAAATGAGTAGGAGTGACGTGACATTCTCAAATAACCAAGAAGATATGATAAAACTAAACAATGAGAATAAAGCGGCATAAGAAAGGAACATGTAAAACATACAGTCTGAAAGAAATGTAACAACAATGGGAGAAATAACAGTTTTAAACGCTTTGGTGATTTGGATCCTCAAGGACATTTGATGCAAAAGATTGAATGCAACCATGCTCTGAATTAATTTAGCACTTAAATAAATAACGGGACAACATTTTAATTAGATATTCCTTTAGGTGACTAATACATTTGTACATTTATCATAACCCTGAAAATTACATGTATTCGTTGTACCTTTCTGGGATAAACACATTTGTTGGAATAAAACTTTGTCTAAAATTAATCTATTTGGTAGCGTTTGCAATTGATATGTGGAAAACATGACAACCAAAGTCTGCTTTTTAGGTTGATGTACTAACGGCAAGATAGCATTTGCTTCATGCAAGCACTTCAACCGGAAGAATATTGTTCGCCTATAGAGGGACGAATAGAGAAAGAAATGTGAATGAAAATCCAATATATTGGTAACGGACGAAATTTATGGTAATGAGTATTATAGTTGTAATTTAACTTAGAAAGATAGCACATTTATTGATTTTTGAATCATTAAGATAAAAACATATTATCAGTGTAAATCATTGAATTTACAAGAGACGCATTGACAATTAACACAAAATGGGTGACAATTAACACAAAATGCGGATTTTACACCTTTCAAGATATTTCCTGTTAGACATTTATATTCCTTGTAAGTTAGAATTCATATTCAATACCATGAGGCAATTATCTATTTTCATACAATATTAATGAACGCACACGCATGCCTAATGGGAACATATATTCTTCTCATGACTTTTCCGAGATATAGCTTTCTCACAGAGCAATGTTAAAACAAGGAAATGTCATGGATGTTATCGGACCCTGGTTAATTAAATTAGATGGGTAGATTAAGTCAAGGATGAGCAAACTAATCTGCTTATTAGATTACTGTACAGCCCGCCTCCATGGATTCAATAAAAGGTTGAATAATGCGAAATTGCTACACATGGTACCTAAAACCACTTCTCGTATCAAGCTGGGATTCGTCAGATATCAACGGAATTTATCCCAGCAACGTGGACCATAACATTAACGCTGAGATGTACAGCAAAATATTAAAGACAATTAACACTGAGATCTACGGCAAAGAGGTCAAGAAAATTAAAGCTGAGATCTACAGCAAAGATACTTACTAGGAACGCTCTAGCTAAACGTTTTTTTAATAGTGGGTGTACAATAGCAGCAGAGGGGGCGAACAGACCACTGTGGGGAATGGTCACCCTTTTTTTTACAAGAAAAAATGATTAATATAGATTGACCAAAAAATGAGGTCCCCGCCCCCTCTGCTGCTATCAATTAAAAATTATTATATTAATAAAATGCCACCAGCCAAGGAATCACATACTGCTAGATTAGCTCGAGAAAGATTAGAAGCAATAAAGAAATTTCTTCCTGTTAGATATTCATTTAGAGAAAACCTACAAGAGCAGCAACAATCACAAGTTGAATTTACAGAAGGTACAGAAGAGTTATTTAAACCCATTACAACAATTACTAATGGTATGGGGAGATTTTAAGGATGATGAGGATGATGACGACGAGGAGAAGAAAAAGAAGAAGGGTATTCTTCAAGTATTAAAGCAAACCGCTGCGCAGACTAAAGAAATAGCAGAAAGAACCAAGAAAACAAAAAAGGTTTTACGACATCTTCCAACTGAAATAGCTGCAGCTCAACCTCAAGCCGTCGGCGAAGAAATATCTGAGGATAGTACTAAAATAGGTGATGAGGAGGATCGCACACCAGAAACGCAGCAAGCAAGGTCTAAAGTTGATATAAACGATAAATTTGCAGAAAAAAGTGATAATTACATAAAGCAACTTAAAAAAACAGATGAATTAGCTAAGTTTGCCATGCAAAGTTATGATCAACGAGATAAAGTTTTAAAATCCGAGTATGCCAATGATGCTATAAGTCGTGAAAATTGGTACAAATGGATTTGTCGTATACACCATGGAGTTGATCAAGCTAGAAACATTGATACTAGATATATTGCATTTATTAGAGCAATAGATAAATATTTTGAAAAAATACAGCAACCACAAGCACAATCTTCTCCACCTCTGCAGCAGACAAAACAACCAGGAAAAAATATTCAACCTGTAGATATGTTTACCGATGAAGCTCTTAATACTTTTACTGACCGAGATAAATTAGTTAATATTGCTGCGTTTCAATATAAAAACAGAGAAAAATATGTGAAACCTGAATATCTTAAAATGATGGTTCCTGAAAGTTGGTTTCCTGCATTATATTTTGCGTCTACGAAATCACGTGCTAATATTAATGATCCAGGGTATATAAAATTTAAGCAGGATGTAAGCTTAATGAGACAATCAAAATCTCCAGAAGAATCAGGTTCCACTGGAAGCGGTTTGGGAAGTGGTCTTATTACTTGTCCTAACAGTATTCTTTCTGACGTAGAAAGGCTAGAAATACTGATTGGAGGAAAACGAGCAGGAAATAATTCTCCAGAAATAACCAATGAAATATCTGATATTTGCCGAAGATTATTTCATGGCGGTATTATTGATCGCAGTATTTATCGTTCTCTTATTGATGAAATTGCCGATGATTATTACAGCGACTAAACAATTAATTAATTAGTATATAAAAATGATTATACACACTGCTCAACGTAGACCGATCATAGTCAGGGTAGTAAACTCACGACTGCCAAATTACAAAACAATTTACGGAGATGGACTTGGTGATGTTGTTCAGGGTCTATTTAGAAGGATGGCTCCAAAAGCAATACCGATTGCAAAACAATTAGGGATGAAGGCTATTGAGGCTGTTCGTGATAAAATTCCTGGCGCCATTGGTAATCTTGCCAGTAAAGCGTTATCGACTGTCAAGGACAGACTAGCTCGATTAGTACGAAGAAAACAGCAGCAACCAATAAAACTGGCCAACACTGAAGTTATGCCAGCAAATGTCAGTAAAATAATAAATCAAGCTGCAAATCAAAAACTAGCGGAATTATCTGAAGAAGCAGAAAAAAAATGTAGCTTCAAGTTTAATAGCAGGAAGCGGTCTTCGTGTCCTTGGTAAGTCAAGGCGACCATGATTTAGATCATTACAATTATAATAAAATGTTTAAACGTGTATCTGACCCAGCGTTTGATATAGACGCACCCGTTCTCAAAGACGAATCAATACGCGATTATCAATTTTATTCTTATGACGCACGAGAACCAAATCAACGTAGTCGAATCGAATTACAAGTTCAGGATCCAAGTAGATATTTCTTACCCGCCGAAGCGTTTATTGAAGTAGAAGGTGAAAATATAAAAGCAGATGATACTGAGTACGGAGGTGATGTTAGAATCGGTTGTGTTAATAATGGGATTATGGCACTGTTCAGTAGTGCTACATACATGATTGATGGAAGAAATATTGAATCAATTCAGAATGATGTTGATGTTGCTACAACAATAATTGGTCTATCGAGATATTCTGATGATTACACAAGATCAGCCGGTCCGACAATGACGTTCGCTAAAGACACTTCTAATCACCCAGACAGCAGACAGTATAGTATAAGACGACCAAGAAATTTTGTCAATAACGCTGATGCTGATGTGTGTCCGGTTGTTCATGATTCTAATACAGATTTCAATTTAGGATTTTCATCACGACGATCGATGTTAAAAGGTAATCGTAGAAATTTCTCATTCGCGATTCCATTATCCCATATCTTTGGATTTTGCAGAAATGTTAGAAAAGTTATCTTCGGGGCTAAACACACAGTTGTGCTTGTAAGAAAAACTGATGATAATAATGCAATCTGGAGACCTGCTGGTGATGCTGGTAAAGAAATACTGACAAAACTTTCATTGTGGACGCCAGTGATGACTCCATCAATTACTGAGGAACAAAAATTACTCTCTTTTATGGATTCAGGCGGTAAATCATTATTATCATGGTTGACAGTAACAACAGATGCTGCTCAATGTTCTATTGTTGGTTTATTTACATGGAATATAGCATCACAGCAGGGTATTTCTGCGCCACGACATATATTTATTGCTCTACAAGATAATCACCGAAATAATAATCAAGAACATTCTCATATGATATTTGACAAACTTGGTGTCACCGAGGTTTCGTTACGAATAAATGGGCATCAGGAACCATCAGAAGATATTTTAATAAATTTTGAGGAAAATCATGTAGCCCGTGTATATCACCGTTTATTATCATTTATGGGGCGCGATCAAAATGTTGATACTGGGCTACAAATATCACAGTTAGATTTTATAAATCTATATCCGATTTATTATTTTTCGCTGGAGCATCTTGATTTATCCAAGCAATCTGTCGTTGATATACACTTTCGAGCTCGTGTTGGAAACCTTCCGCCTGATATAGCTGGTCCACCCCTTATTCGCGGCGCCTACAGAGCAAACGCTGTCATACTCAGTGACAAAGCGATGTTACTTGAAGGTGGTAGTGGACGAATGAGAGTCGTTGATGCACCAGTGGAAAATCTTTAATCACGTTATTAAACATAAGTATTATCATAAAATGCCATATCATAACGTTAGTGTCAGTCTGACTCCTGGTCAGATTAAAAACCTTCAATCAAATTCAGCAAAAAACTGCGGAATGAAATTATCACTAAAGCGAGATCAGATCACGGGCGGTCAAAATAAACTATCATTATCAGAACGTCAACTTAAACATTTCAACAGCGCTAAACAATCAAAGACAGGCGTCAAACTTAATCTCTCTGCGGGTGCGGTTAAAGACTCAATTAAAACAAGCGGTATTTTTCCACTTCTCGCGGCTATTCCAGCATTAATTTCCGCAGCGGCACCTGCCGTAGCAAAGGCAGCGGCGCTAGGTACTGTTGGAACCGCTGCTGGAATGGCTCTAAAGAAAGCGACAGGGCGAGGATTAAAAAAAAGAAGGACCGGATTAAGATTACCGGGGTCTCGTTGGGGAAGAGGTCTGAGGCTTCCAGGATCACTTAGCTGATTCCAGAATCAAATTTTGATGTACTTGATGCTGTTAAACAACTAAAAATAAAAAAACTTCAGAGGTGTTTTTATGCGAGATCAATTACCGGACCGACCAAACAGTGCTGAAACGGGTATCATTAATCTCGATGAACGTTCCGGACCTGGTACTCACTGGACCGCATACGCAATTGATCCACGTGGAATCGTTTATTTTGATTCGTACGGGCTAGCTCCACCTCGTGAGTTTTTATCAAGTATGTCGCACCACTTCACGCAGCGGTTTGGTATTCAACGCTACCAACACAAACAATGACGGATCCGCCAATATGCGGAAGTGAAGTAATTAATGTACTCGACGCTATATCAAAGTCGTCCAAACCACCTAATAAAGTCGTGCATGATTACACAAGTAACCGCTTCGTTTTAAACAACAGGTCTTATTATAATGGTTGATATTTATGGAAGATCTTCTTCTGCCAGTAAGAAAAAAAAATCCGACATTGATTTGTCGAAGTACGCGACTAAAGATGAACTCGCTCATATTATGAGCCTGGCTGGAATTGACCCAGATGAGGTTGTTCTTTTTCAGGACCGATACGGAAAACTAAAAACTAGCAATATCAAATGGAATGATATAATTCGACGAGTACTCGGTGCGGTCACGGATAATATTCCTGTGTTTACTGACGGAGGTAGAATCAGGGATTCAAGTATATCATTTAAAACCATAAGAGATGAAATTACAAAAAGTGTTGCTAATCGTGTAAGAAGCACCGGCGACACAATGACAGGTGAACTCAGCATGAACGGAAACAAGATAACAGTATTAAGAGATCCAACATCCGACGAAGATGCCGCGACGAAAAAATACGTCGACGTCAACTACAATACCGTTGACGGTAAATTAACTACGTTGCAGGCCGAGCACAGCACCGTAGATAGCAAATTATCCACGTTACGGACCGAGTATGGTGTGCACGTAGGCGCTTTTGGAAGATTTCGACGAAATTTTCAAAAAACCGATGAAGCCATCGATAAATTCTTCGGCACTCCGCACGCCGTTGACATAAAACTTTCTGATATCAAAACTAACCTAGACGCAACTAAAAAACATTAGAAGATGTCGTAAGTGGAATTCCTGATATCGTTAACAAAATTAGTCTGATTAAAATTTCAGCCGGAATAACTCCCGGGCATATTACAAATATCGTATGCACGGTGTCATCTGGATTCGCAACATGGTCACAGCAAAATAAAACTATCAAGTACACCTCAGCGGTCACTGGCGTGTACAGGCTGTCTGTGTTTAGTGCTGCAAAATGCGAGATTTTTACAACGTACCCATGGCGTCATTCCACCGACAGGTTTTCTGGAGTTGTGTCTATAGTATTAAATAGCGGAAACGAAGAAGTATTTATTCTGGAAGCAGCTGATAAAAGATTAACCGCAGCATCTTTCTGGTGGTGTCTAGCATTTGTTGCTGAAACACCTCAATTGGTTACTGTATAAAATATAATGAGTACCTACAGGTATAATCAAGCACGTGAATGGCAAACGAACTTAAAAAATCGAGTCGAACAATATACGGTAAAAATAAAGAAATATCGACGACGATCAGTTATCGTTGACGTAATCGTTTATTCAGTATCCGCTGATGCTGTGTGCACAGGCGTATTATTATCAACGATAACAATGATGGCACCAGTAGCCGTAACAATCTGTATTTCAGCTACAACATCAATTGCAGGTGTGTTAAATATCATTACAAAAAAGATAAATACTTGTACGAATAAAAAATTATCCGATTACATAATAAAGTTGCACACGGCGACGGTAGCATACTCGAAGTTATCTTCGTTGTTATCGACGGGTCTTAATGATGGAATTATATCTGATTTTGAGTTTACAGAAATTATTAGTGTATACAACTATGCTGATATTAAAGGTGTAAATATTAATAATGACATCACTGGATCTACTTCAACAGATCGTGACAAACACAACTCCGCTGAAAACAGCGATGATCTCAGTAAGTTCGATTAATCCTGAATTTAACGTCAGTTTTTCAACTGCGATTCCAGTAAAAGAAATTGCACTAGCACAATTAAGAGTGTATTACAGTTGGCCAAATATCAGATCGAAATCATTTAATGGAACACCGGCAAATAACTTGCTCGTATTTGCCAATAAAAATAAAGATGATGGAACACCTGACTGGATTGTTGTTGGATTGCCGACTGCTAGTTATGAAATTACAGAGATCAATAAAGAATTTCAGCGCAGAATAAAATCAATAACGGGAAAAGAAGCAAAGATATCAATCGACGTTCATGAGCCGACGCTATCTTCTCAGTTGAGATACATTCTCCTGATTACGCCGTTGATATTTATCAATCATCGATAAGATCAGTACTAGGTTGGCCTGAAATCCCGCCAGAATATCATGGACCACCAGAACCACGTCGGGGTGATTTTATTACCGATGAAAAGAAATTTATAACAACTCCAAAATATTGAAGCAAATACCCGTGGAGACAGACTGGTACTTCCTTTTTTACAAGAGAAGATGATGGTGAATTATATCCTCAAATAATAAATGATTGGTATGAAGATGGTGTTAAAGTAAATCCACTCGTCGATGAAGAATTTATTCGGTCATATTTCGAACCTGTTAAATTTGAATTTAAACAATCAATCAACAAACTACGAAATTTCTTTTCTGACACCTACAGTGATGATATGAAACAGCAAATTATTGAGACGATAAAACATCTAAATCAGGTTATATCAGATCTTAGATACGCTAATAAAACTATCATTTATAATATGATTCGCTACGGTTATAAAATTATTGATAATTATAACGCTAGAGAATGGTTTCTCAATCATTACAAAGTAACTGATGAACTAAAAAAAATCACTCAACGATCTTATCACGGAAAACTTTCCTAAAATCATCGAATCATGGAGAAAAATAGCCCAGCCAGCAACTGTTTTGAGATATAACAATGATCCACACGGTGGTGGCAGACATGTTTCACCGGCCGTCGTTAATATAACTTCCACGGTTGCAGTTAATCTCGTTTGTGATGTGATCGATGGCAGTTACAGTATAGATCTTGGAAAATCAAATCAGGCTCAACAAGGATACATTTTATACACGTTCACACCACAAGTACCTCCTGGCGATTTAATCGTGCAAGTACCAACCAATCCTGTTTATCTGGGGTGTCATAACGATGCACCATCACGAATAAATTTTAAACTAACTGACCACCTTGGACACTTAATTGACCTACGGAGAGAAGAATTGATAGTGAATCTGTATGTGAAATCTTAATGATTTTCAGAAATATTTTATTCATTCTGAAATAATTATTATAATCTGAAATATTTTATTCAGAAATATTTTATTTATTCAGAAATGATGGGGTGGTTGATACTTAAAATAATGTAAATCAATCAGTTTGTTTGTTTTGATGGGGTGGTTGTACTTAAAATCATGTAAATCAATAAGTTTGTTAATTTTGATGGGGTGGTTGGTACTCAAATCGATCAAATAAAAAATATTTCAGAATAAATTTTATATATTTCAGAATAGATATTATATATTTCAGAATAAATAAATATATATATCAAAATAAATAAAATATTTCAGAATAAATATTATATATTTCAGAATATATATTATATTATTCAGAATAAATAAAAAATATATCAGAATAAATAAAATATATTTCAGAATAAAATATATCAGAATAAATATTATATGTATCAGAATAATATATTTCAGAATAAATAAAATATATTTCAGAATAAATATTATATATTTCAGAATAAAATATTTCAGAATAAATAAAATATTTCAGAATAAATAAAATTTAACAAAAATAAACATCATTATCATTCATGGGTATTCCTGCACTGGCCTGTGTGTCTCCATGGGATCCTTTGTTTGAGACTTTGTCGGTTAAGACTTTTGTCCCGTGAGACCTTTGTTATGGTCTTTTCTCGGCATCCCATGATCGTTTCTTTTTAGCCAACATTCTTTCTGAATGTTTTTCGTGGGTACCCATGTGACTTAGAGCTTTTACATCCACGCTACTGTTTATTTTGGGGGCGTCATAGACATATCTCCGGAGAATTTTTCTAGCCGAAACGAAATGATAGAAATATTCGGAAGATTCTCTATGTACACCCCCCAGGAGAAAATCCCGGGGCTGCTAAAACGCAGTCACACTACGGTTTCGTAGTGTGAGATGTACATGGGCTGCTGCCGCCCCCACTTTTATATAGGAAAAGCCCTACTAATCGGTACCGTCGGCAATATAGCCCGTCAGGAGATTCGAACCGCAGACCCCCAGAATGAGAGTCAGCTGCGTTATCACTTGCGCCATGGTTCCTAATCTGATTGCATATGTTTTAAAAGTTATTATTTAGCTAACCATCACTGAAGAAATCTAACCAATGTTTCTGTTCTCACAGATAAGACGCATAAGTCAGATTTAAAAAGTTAGTTATTTTTCATGATAACATAAAGAACGTTCTGGCTAACTGCCAACACTGCAGACGGTCACTTGTTATCAATACGAGTGAACCAAACCGCCACACTGCAGACATCGTGGCGAATCAGGAAAAAATATCTAAATACAAGTTAAAAATCGGGAAGTATTTCTGTGAAATTTCTCAGTTCTGAATATCAGTCAGATTTAAAAAGTTAGTTATTTTTCATGATAACATATATACCGGAAGAACGTTCTGGCTAACTGCCAACTGTAGACAAACTGAACGATTAGGCCACTCAGTACTATAACAAATAGACCAAACCGCAACACTGCGAACAAGGTAAATGCTAAATGCAGTCACTGATATAAGTAATAACTGATATTCTTCCCGTAGACAGATCAAAATAAATGCGGTTTTATACATCCAAATAACTCCCATTGTACATCGCAAATTTGAAATAGATCGTAAACACGTGTATACGGATCCGTGACACGGTCGAAGGGAAGTAACTCAATTACATGGTTATGCTCAACGGAGTTATCCCCCTTCTTCAGGTATAATTTTACGATTTAAATATAAAATAATTACTTATATATGGGCGAAGAAATAATCTACGCTGACTGGGCCGCAATAACACAAAAAGAAAAAGTATTTATCGTTGATTGCATTGCTGGCGAAATTAACAGATCCTCACTTCATCTGGAATACGCGAAATTAATACTGAATAAACTAACAGTGACAGAAAAAAGTTTGTACCGGCAGAAGATTTAACAGCGAAGGAAGATTCTACGGTTATACCATCTACGGAAGATGGGATTCGGAGGCTATTCATTCAACATTCACGCCAGAACCCGGTCATTACAACATAAATTAGTTTCAATAATTTCAACTTCGTAATTTCTTCTTCCCGCCTATCACGGCGAACTTCACGATTTATCTCCATCATTGACTTTTACACAATTGCGGCAGAGTTATCTGTATCTAACACCAATGGAATATAAGAGAACGAAATCCAGTTTCCAAACCGGTATGAAAATGATGATTTTGTTATCTTATCTGCAACATATTTTACCGTACGCGAGTTAATGTTAAAATATTTTCCAGCCGCGTTCATTGACTGAAATATCATCTCGTCGCCGGTCTCTTCATTGACAGATTTAATCACTCTGGGGATTTTTGGGTGTTTACCCGTTTCCCCCCGTGCAGAATTCTCGCTTTGTGTTATAGCCTGAACATTAGATAAATTGTCATTAAGTTTATCTCCGTCGATATGATCTATCACAAGACTGTCTTTGATCAACCCCTTGTGACACACGTATACGAATCGATGACAGAGATAATGTTTCTTCCTAACAGTAAACAATTGATAGCCAGTATTACTAATATAACCAACTGGTACTTTTTTCTGACAATTTCTGATAATACCATTACGATTTGATTCGTAATTCTTGATGATAGGATGCTTCATAAAGACGTTCATATTTTGCTCCATTTATATATAAATGTATTTGTTTAAATCATTGTTTATCTGAAAACTTTGTTATATAGTCTTCTACGGATTTTATAGATCTGTCACTGTCTTTGTTTTTTTATCATACTATCTTTCAAGTTCTCTGTATCGCTTACCACCACAGCGAGCACATAATTGTGTTTTTCCTCGCACTCCAACACCACATCGCAGGCATGGTATTGGTCCTAAACTACCATTACGAACAGATTGTGAATGCTGTCCGCAGAATTCGTTTTTATAGGATTTATTACAACGAGTCAATGAGCCAATCATCAACCATTTGCACTGGGACATTATATATAATATTTTTCATTTAAATACTTGTTTGAAATATAATATGAGCGAGTTCGATAGATTGTCCCGAATCAAACCCCGCGCAGATTTATTTAATCTCGACAGAATATCTCCCTCATTACCGATACGAGATCTGGTTGATCCGAAAAATAAAAGCCTGATTAATAAAATTCACGGCGCCAAGAAAGAATTTCACACAGATGGTGCATCTCATGTATGGTCAACGTTCAAGATTATACTTAACGGTATCATCGACGCTACGATGAATGACGAACGAGCAGCAACTATCATTAACTACATTGATAATCAGAAATATCTTTTCAGAATAAAATTTGTCCTGTTAACAGAAACAGATGATTGGATTATCCGTGACACATATGATCCTGTACACAAGGGTGGAAAAACTGTCGTACTAAGTAAAGATTCTAAACCAGGTCTACTGACTGGCATTGACAAACCGTATTATGAGCGAGCGTATCCTGTAACAGCAGTTATTTATGGAATCTATGTGATAAATGAAAAACCTAACGTTGATAAACTGGCGCCGATGAAATTTTCAAAAATAAACTGTGTGGCTGAGCGAGTAACAGAACATTTTACAAACGCGGCCCGTGGAAACGGCTTAACGGATAAAAGACGTAAAATAATAAATGAGTGGGGCGAAACAGTTAAAGATACCGGGGCGTCAATAAGCGATGTGGCTGAACTAGGGAAAAAAACTAAAATTCCCAATAACCGTAGCGACAATAACAGCAGAAATATTATTTGAATCAGCGTATAAATCAAAAGGTGCTTCGATCGAAATTATTGATCATAACGCACACGCATGGACTAGTGCAGTAACAGTGTTTCCACGAAACCGAACTGTTAAAATTTACCCCATAGATAATTCTGATGGAGGCATGTTTGATTTTATTAACGAAATAAGTAAAGACGATCCTGTGTCAGTATGGTTATTTCAGAGTTCATACGAGGAAGGAAAATTTGATCAGTTTGTGCGACCTAATGGCGTTATTTATAGAGAAGGTTCTCTCCACGAAAAAATGAAAAATCTTGCACAACAATATACTGATGATACTGATGAACAATTGAGCAACTGTTTTACTGTTCCGTCAGTTGCGGCTCATTTTGCCAGAACGAAAAATTAATGGAAGCCAACTAGACTTGATTTACTCAATGACATAGTATCCAGTTGTGTCGAATACGGACACGGTGGACTATGGAATACTAAATATAATTATAAAGATGTTATTTCTGTTGATATGGTCGAGTGTTATCCCGGAAGTTTTCTCGGGTACGGAGATTGTTCTGTGTACTTTGAGCGATTCGGTCATCCGACGCATGAAAAGACATGAGTATCAATAAATGGACCATTACCGGATTTTGATCTGACTGGATTCTCTCGTATCGAGTCATTCGAAATGTCTAAAGGACTTCATCCAATTTGTTACGTTTGGTTTGGAAAACATTTTTCAGAAAAAATGTGGGCACCAATAGTACTGTTACGGTTCATGCTTGATTGTGCGATGTTAACACGGTTGACGATCGGCGAAGCAATTATATCATATCGGAAACAAACCGAAGTTTGGTTACCACAGCAAAAACAGTATTCTGATGATGAAAATCCAGATAAAACAGATTACGAGAATAAAATTACAAAAGATCTTGGCAGAAAAATAATTGGCAAGTTCACTCAAGGAGGATCATGCGATTATAAACGACATTGTGCAAGATTGATCATGGACGATGCTGAGTTAGATTTTATAATCGCTGATACAACGAAGAAAAACACGTTTATAAATCGAGAAATAGCTTTCTTGTCAAATGGAAATAAACTGGGTACAATCGTGAGTTACATGGACGGTGAGTCACCCCAGTACACTCATTTAAGATCATCGATGCTCGCATATGTTTCGATAAATCTATTATCGATGATGAATAAGGTTTCTAAGTTTGCTGTCAGAGTTGCCACGGACTCGTTTTATATCAGTAAAAAACACTCAGGACTGTTAGAACAACTACATATCGATAACTATGCACAGTGGGGTTCGTGGAGAATAAAGAAAGAAAACATAATCGATTATTCCGATTCCGCTGATGTTGCGATCAAAGATATTTACCTGATAAATAATCAGATATCAAAATTATCTTCTGCACCATCGGTGTACGATCCAATAACCAGAAATAAAACGGTTTATCTGAACGGATCAGGGGGTTCTGGTAAGACGACCCGAGCAATCGAATTATTTCAGAATTCAGATATGATCGTTTTAACTCCTACACATAGACTCGCGCGAGAGATGAAGCAACGAGGGGTACAATCGTGTACTTATCACAGCTTCTTTCGATGGAAGGGTGACGCATGGACATCTTCGAGGATGGGTGAGAAATATATTCCTCGGAATATCATTTGGGATGAGATATGCACGGTGCCGTTAGAAACATTAAAAAAGTTTCTTGATTGGCTATTAACAAGAAATACTGCTGTGATAATGTGTGGTGATCACGGTCAACCACCACCTTTTGTTGGACCATCTCCACATGATTGGCTGAAAGATTTTGTCGATTATTATGAAGAAGTGACTGATGATCATAGAGTACTTGATCCAGAATTAAGGGATTTTAAAAAATTTATCACATTACAGCCGAATAAAATTCAATGTGAAGCAATGCGTGAAGTGATTTCAGAAACACTCATGAACGATTTTCTACAAACATGGCGACCAAACGATTTGATAGTTGCAAATAGAAAGATAGTCAGAGACACACTTCAGCGGAAATTGTTTCAGTTACATAAAGAAAATTTTCCAACGTTCCCAGTTCCGTTATGTTATCGACCAGTAGATACCCGGCGACAAAATATTGACGTTGATATACCAGGACAAATCGAGAAACAGAATTTAGTACTGAATGATATCGTCGCAGTTGATATCAATGTTGTTGAAGATGCACTAAAAACAAATAAATCCCCGTGGACGCTGGGATACGCGATGACGATTCATTCATCTCAAGGATTAACTATTACTGACACAGTTGTTTGGATCGTCGATGATCGTATCGAGTGGTCAAACTTAGTTTATCTCGCAGTATCTAGAGTTAGAAGAATATCTCAGCTACGAAGGATTGTCATAAACGAGTCAGTGATTAATGATGATGTCGACGATGACATAATAAAAAAAAATTAGCTGGTTATAAACAGAGTGATAAAAAAATAAAAGCGACTTTGATCTTGACGTTGAATTTATTAATACGCTGAAACAGCAGCAGAATAATCACTGTGCAAGTTGTAATTGTATAATGTTATGACGGTATCTGAAAAATGATTCAAGACAATTTACCGCAGATAGGAAAGATAACCATCTTGGTCACACACGAGATAATGTGATACTAACCTGTCGTGAGTGTAATCGACGCTGGGGTGCTAGTTAAGTGATTTAGGTGGTAATTGAGTGTCCTCGGGAATTATTTGTAGTTGTTCACGCACAAATCCACGTTGAGGAACAGTTGAATCTAGTCTGTAGATTGCTGGTCTGCAAGTGTCACGGTGGATATCTTATGTGTGGTAACACTCCAAATAGGATGAGTCGCTCTTTTTTTACCACCTTCAAGTTCACCTGGTTCATATGAATACCTTACGGTCACATTACCTAATACTGGCTGTGTTGAAAAATCACGTCGTTGTACGGGTATATTTTTTTTGGTAGTAGCGTTAATAGGTTTCATATTAGTCGTTCGAGTAATCTCATTATTTAACGCGGCTATCACACTTGGTAATCTTGCAACCCATTCGCGAGATCTTTTATCTTGAATGAATTCCTTCGCGTATTGATATCCAAATAACAGCTCAGCAAGTGTTCGATTAAATCGTTCAACAATTGCCTGATCACGATGAATTGCAGTGTGTCCTCGTCTGATTTTGACATTATGCTGTTTCATCAGCGATGCTACTGGACCAAGAAATTCTTTGCCAGGGTCAACTTGTAATAGATTTGGCCATCGTAGAGGTCCTCGTTGATAAATTCGGTTAAACGCAACGGCTACTTCAGCTGATGTTTTCGTTGATAACGGTTCCGCATCTTTGTATCTACTTGCAACATCAACTACAGTTAACGCGTACTTGTATGTTTTTCTACGTACAGTATCATGTGGTAAAAACAGAATATCTGCTTGATGAACTTCATTAGGAACTCTAACATCGAAATACGCGTACTGAATTCGTTTCGGTGATGGTAGGTAAATTTGCCATATTGCTTGTTTTGATAACCACGCTTTAGCAGTAGATTGCTTGACTTTTGCTGCATCGGCGAGTTTACTAATTGCTGCTTTACCCATCCAATATCCCCCTGGACTATAATAAATTGATTCCATTTATTAATTACCAGCCCCTAATACGAGTTTACCTTTCACTGCAGATTTTACTAACCAATTAGCTAATGATTGTCTGATATTTTTATTTTTTACGGAATCTAGCGAATGAATCAACTTCACATCTGCGATATGCTGCTGCTGCAGATCTTTATTTTTATAAGCCACATCATGAACGTGACATGCTTTATCAATATCATTTATGGGATACTCACCTGGTTTTGGTTGATCCTGATTGTCAAGCCTGATATCAAGTCGAGCACCAGGACCACAATAATTATATCCTGGTAGATGTTTTTCTCCAGGATATTTAGCCCATGGAGTTCCTGGGAACTTTGACATTAATTTAGCAATATCACCGCCATCTTTCATGGGTAAAAACCTTTTTCTGTTACATACCGCACATCTTCCACCGTATGCTATTCTCGCATTTTTTTTGTTGTAACCGTAGATAGATCTTTAGTTGGAGTCTTAACTTTGCAACGTAAACAATATAAATTCATATTATTTATATATGAATATAATTGATTTCTCAGTGACACTAAAACAAGAGCCAGTTAAACACCATCCTGCGTTGCCAAATTCGATCAGAATGATAATAATAGGTCCATCTGGATCGGGTAAGACGCAATTATTACTTAATCTGATAATGAGATGGTTAAAGTGGGATAAGTTGTATTTAGTAGCACCATCAGTTGATGATCAACGATGTTATGATGTACTTAAAGATTTTAATGAAAACGCAAGATTGCTATACGAAGATAAGGATGTTATAGAGTTTGTAACCGATATTGATGAAGCGCCGAATGTCGATGTTTTAGACGGATTTATTAATAATTTAGTTGTATATGATGATTTATGCTGGACAAACAATCAAATCCTGCCAGAATTTTTTCACGCGGCAGACATAAAAACACTGATGTGATTTATGTTACTCAGCGATACACACAAATACCAAAAGTGATCAGAGATAACTGTAATATTTTAGTTATGTTTAATGGAGTTGATACGCACACGTTGCGAAATATTCATCAAACTTGGTGTAGCGGTGACATGGATATAATTAAATTCAGAAATTTCTTTTCACAAGCACAATCAACCCAGCACGGGTTTATAACAATAAATTTACATGATCCTAGAACAAGATATCGTATTGGACTTGATAAAATTTTTGGATAGAGAGGTGATGATAAAATTAAATTGAATTAAAAAGATATCATTAATATAATGAATAACTGTGCGTGGCTGCGTCAAGGAACCACTAACAGATGTGATAAAAGATGCCGTGAAGAATTTTGCAAGAAACACAATTATATTTTAAAGAAAAACCCTCATGCAGGTCCACGAAGTTGTGTTGGTTGTAACAACGGCGTTAGAGGATTATATCAGATTTGTTCAAATTGCGGTGGAGATCGATATCGAAGTTTAATGATATGTTATAAACACAGAAAGAACATAAATCCAAAAACAGAAAATCCACCATCAGAAATGGAGTATTACTTGAAACATAAAACAAATAAAGATGAAGATGAAACAGATGAAGATAAACTTCAGGAAGATTCAGAATGATTAAATTATAGCAGCAGAGGGGGCGGGGACCTCATTTTTTGGTCAATATATATTAATCATTTTTTTTGCAAACAAAAGGGTGACCATTCCCCACAGTGGTCTGTTCGCCCCCTCTGCTGCTACAATCATTGAGACAAGTGAGAAAAACAGAAATTCGAAATTGTTTTCTAAAGGCTGTGTTCACAAAAAGTGACATTCATAACAAAGCTCCTAATTACGGCTAACTTCCAGATGGAACGAAACTAGAGAAGGCTTACATGTAATTTACACCGGGTAGCAAGGAATGATGTTTTGAAATGGTTGGTAAGAACAAACATGTATGCCGCCATTTTGAATTCAGCTGATGGTAAGGAGACTAGCGGGTACAACTCTGTAAATACAAACCTAATGCCATCTTCAGCTGCGACAATCATGTTTTCGATGCATAAAACACTATTTTAGAGGACTTAATGGTATAGATTTTTGCAATATTTTATTCTCTTGAAGATACCGTTATGTACTTTATGACTAGTGCCAATTGGTGGCTTAAACTGAGAAATTTTACATGAGGTTCAATTGGCTAACTATTATATGCAAAAGTGAAGATAACACTATCTTTTGGGACTTAATTGTTTGCCATGAATACAGAGATTTTCACTTGCATAACTTAACTATGTTTCTATTTGATATCGATTAATCTATATATCATAATCACAAATTCATACTGAATGTTCTCTTCTTTTAATTCTTGTCAGTTCTGTTTATTTGAATAATCCTCATAATTTTATATGACTCCTTTGATTCAATTGCAGCTGTTTCGTAAATTCTGACGCTGCATGGCTTAAGTCTGACTCATCTACATCAGCACACCAAAGCTGGAAGACGTTTAAACAAGGAAAAGTCACAATTGAAGTTATATGTTCCTGGCATAATAAAAAAAGCCTGATTGTAATTCTTAACATGCTTTCAGAACTGGGTGTTTGATGTAGTAAAACAAGGAAATCGCAAAACTGAAATTATCTGTTCCTAACCTATAATATTGTGTCGAATTATCCATTCCAACGGAAGTATTCTTGTACATTAAACTACCATAATGGCTAACCAGGCAGTTGAAAATATTGGAATTACTACGCAATCAGATAGACAGTGTCATTCAATCTATTGAGAAAACAAGTCTCGCTCGCTAATTTCAGGATTTGATGGGAATGTTTGCTCTTATTTGCTAGCGCCACATATTCAGGGACATGTACGCAGATGCGTTTCAGTCAAGCATTTGCGCTGAGGGGGTGTTTTAAAAATACTAAAATGGACTACATTATTCTTGCTTTCGCTTTAATAAAACTGATCAAGAAATTTGATGAGGTAAAATGATAGACATGCCACTTTTTTCTTTTATATTGAATTTAAAATCATGTTATATGACATAAATCATGAAGTTATTTCAAATCCTGAAGAAAGATAATTCTATGGCGATCATATGTTAAGTCGAATAGAAACGTTCTGGAGAAAATACATCTTGATAATAGCTATTAGTTTAAAATTACGAATATTCATCAAATTTGCTTTATTGTTCTCTAAACGTTGTTTAATTTTGCAAAAATCGTTTTACAAATGAAACAGGGATTTAAGGTTGTATATTTTCATCTTTACAGTTATTTGTTTTTTCTATGTAAATTATGCATTACTCACAATGAACATCCAGCTACACTGGAACAAATGTTATGTCAGAAGAAAACCAATGTTTGATATTCCTTTGCGAATTCTAGAATTGTGATTTAAAAAAACCACAAACGCCGAAAATTCTGTGCAACTAGTTTCGCATTTAATGTATGCTTCTTCAGGCACGAAATGTTTTGAAAGTAACGGATGACGTCTTTTATTTTAAAAACAACAATTACGTCATTACGTAATGTCATAAATGATACGCATCATCATAACAATTATATATGACAGGATCTAAAAGATACATGAGTCTCTAATGAAACTTGAATTAGTAAAATAATAAAATAAACTAGAGACAAACAGTCATACATATAATTATATTGTTATAAAGGATAAACAATATATCAATTTAAATTATACAATTTTATATAGTGCATTAGTATTAAGTCCATTAGGATACAGAGTATCTAACGTATGAATCCAATAAGTTTCTTTTATGAGTCTATTCATGTCACCATGCACAATATCTATTGGCATGAAAGAAAAATCAAGTAGAGAGTGATTATTGGTGTTAAAGTGTGTTGAAACATTAGAGGAAAACTGAGGATCTCTATAATTTTTTATATGAAAGCGATGATTATTCATTCTCTTAGAAACTTGTTGCAGTGTTTTTCCAACATATTGCATGCTAAATTTTTTACAGGTTATTAAATAAATCACATCAGTTGATATGCAGTTAGTGTTATCGCGTAGAAAAATTCCTCTTTTGTATTAGCACTACTGAAAGAAATACTTTCTCTTATGTTTGCACATTGAGAACACCGGTGTCTGTTACATTTAGATGACGAAAAGGAGACTATAATATTTATTAATTATACAACCTATATTAGGTAATGAAGGATTATATTGTATTGTGAAAGGAATTACATCTCTCTCTATTTTACATTTTATATTTTACTGACAAACCTGGTAAAGATTTTACAAGGTCTAATAGAGACGACATCACAAGACAAAATAATAGGAGGTTCGAGGAACTTCAAAAATACAAGAGAGTGGAAAAAATATGTTGCTTTAGGGTTTAACGCCATTTTTCAGCACAAGATAGGCTATACATGGCGGCCAGTATAACTGGTGGAGGAAGAACCCTGGAAAACACAGGGAAGAACCACCGACCCACGAGAAGCTACTGGCAGGCTTTCCCACGTATCCACTGGGGGCCCCGAGTGGCCGAGTGGTCTAAAGCGCTCTTCGTTACGGATCACTGCCATCTCACCTCTGTCTGCGGCGGTTCGAGTCTAAGATTCAGCCAATGTGGGCATGTGAGAAAGCTTGCCAGTAGCTTCTCGTGGGTCGGTGGTTCTTTCCGGGGTTTTCAGGGTTCTTCCTCCACCATTATTACTGGCCGCCATGTATAGCCTGTCGTGCTGAAAAATGGCGTTAAACCCCACAACAACAACAACAACCACGTATCCACGCTAGCCGAGCCTTGGACTCGAACCCACACAGACAGAGGTGAGATGGCAGTGATCCGGAACGGTGAGCGCTTTAGACCACTCGGCCACTCGGGGCCCGTGGAAAAAAAGAAACAAAGCGAAGAAAACAAATTAAGAGAGGTAAAGAAACAGTCTTAAACCTCTCACGTAGAATATTAACTGATAATGACTATATACTGTTAGGCAAAGGCTAAAATTTTTGTCTCAAACCAAAATGTCACAATAAAATTAAATTAGCTGAAGAAATTTTTAATTTCTCTAGACGCTTAAAATTAAAAGAATTTTTTTAAGATAAAGCATACAAGAATTCAGAGAGTAAATCGATTTCTTTTCATTCTAAAAAAATGGGTTATTTTAACACACAATTAAATCATCTTTTACACCAGCTAGTGGACGTGATTCATATTTTGATTTTTATATTGACGCGATCACAAAAGAGATATTAACTGATAATCATAAAAATCAATATCATAGTAATATTTCTAATGACGAAATTAGGTCTTTATATAATCTAATGAATGACTACAGTATAGTTATTAAAAAGGCTGATAAATCAAACACTATTGTTTTCATGATCAAGATGATTATGT
Source organism: Sinohyriopsis cumingii (assembly GCA_028554795.2). NCBI lineage: Eukaryota > Metazoa > Mollusca > Bivalvia > Unionida > Unionidae > Sinohyriopsis > Sinohyriopsis cumingii. Next base: position 60,184 of record JAPYKE020000086.1, read on the forward strand.
TAAAGAAGTTGAACGTCAATTAAATGATGAAAAATACTACAAACATATTGACAAAAACACGTCAATAGAAATTAAATCAAATATTTCAGCATGCATTAATGAGATTCTTAAAAATAATAATTCCGTAATTGAGGAATTTGATACTTTCCCTCTTAACATACGTACACCTCAATTCTACATATTACCCAAAACTCATAAAAATCCTGACCATAATTTACCTTTAAATTATCCAGGACGACCAATTATATCAGGTTTTAATTCATATACTGAAAACCTATCCAAATTTATTGATAGTGTTTTACATCCTTTAATGAAATCACTTCCTTCATACATTAAAGATACCACTGATTTCATTAAAAAGTTGAAGTCTCTTCCACAGCTATCGGATAACTCAATCCTTGTATCATTTGACGTAACATCACTATATACCAACATTCCGCATGCAGATGGTATTGAAGCATGTAAATATTTTATTGATAACAATCTTAATAATAGCACACTATCTAGTGAAGATATATGTAAAATAATAAAACTTATCTTGGAAAACAATTATTTTCAATTCAATAATATGAATTGCATACAAATAATGGGTACAGCAATGGGTAGTCCCATGGCTCCTTCATACGCTTCCCTTTAAATTGGGAAAATTAGAAAAAGATTTTCTTCAAAACGAAAAGTTTAATCCTTCTGTTTGGTTTAGATTTTTAGATGACATATTTATGATCTGGAACCATTCAACTGAAGAACTGAAAAAATGATTGATCGCCTAAATCATTTTCATCCGACAATTAAATTTACTTATACTGCATCAAGTACGCAAGTTTCATTTTTAGATGTAAATGTAATAAAAAATATTGATAACACTATCTCTACAAATATTCATATCAAGGAAACTAATATCCACAAATATGTAGAATATTCTTCATGTCATCCCATGTCATGTAAAAACGGCATACCATATAGCCAGGCGAAAAGATACCGACGCATTATTTCACATGATTGTCAATTACAAAATTCTTTGAATAAATTACGAACTTATTTCCAAAATAGAAATTATCCTACATACATAATTGATTCTGCACTGCACAAAGCCTTTAATCTTACTCAACATGAGGCTTTAAACACAAGCAGAATGTAAAATAGAGAGAGATGTAATTCCTTTCACAATACAATATAATCCTTCATTACCTAATATAGGTCGTATAATTAATAAATATTATAGTCTCCTAAATTTATCCAATAAAACTAGCGTCAAATCACTTTTCAAAATTAAACCAGTTCTCGCTTATAGAAGACCCAAGAATTTGCAAGATTTTTTAATCAGAACTAAACAGACAGAAATAAAAAAAAATTTTAAAAAATAAATAAAAATTTTTTACACTTTTCGTCATCTAAATGTAACAGACACCGGTGTTCTCAATGTGCAAACATAAGATAAAGTACTTCTTTCAGTAGTGCTAATACAAAAGAGGTATTTTCTCTACGCGATAACACTAACTGCATATCAACTGATGTGATTTATTTAATAACCTGTAAAAAATTTAGCATGCAATATGTTGGACAAACATTACAACAAGTCTCTAAGAGAATGAATAATCATCGCTTTCATATAAAAAATTATAGAGATCCTCAGTTTTCCTCTAATGTTTCAACACACTTTAACACCAATAATCACTCTCTACTTGATTTTTCTTTCATGCCAATAGATATTGTGCATGGTGACATGAATAGACTCATAAAAGAAACTTATTGGATTCATACGTTAGATACTCTGTATCCTAATGGACTTAATACTAATGCACTATATAAAATTGTATAATTTAAATTGATATATTGTATATCCTTTATAACAATATAATTATATGTATGACTGTTTGTCTCTAGTTTATTTTATTATTTTGCGAATTCTAAAAACAAAATGTTTGCTGATTTGACATTATATTAACTTTACATTAATATAGTTGTAAACTAAAGTTTGTTGTTGTTGTTGTTGTTGTTGTTTTAGGGCTTAACGCCATTTTTCAGCACACGATAGGCTATACATGGCGGCCAATATTAATGGTGGAGGAAGAACCCGGGAAAACCCCGGAAAGAACCACCGACCCACGAGAAGCTACTGGCAAGCTTTCTCACATACCCACATAGGCTGAATCCGAGACTCGAATCCACGCAGACAGAGGTGAGATGGCAGTGATCTGTAACGGAGAGCGCTTTAGACCACTCGGCCACTCGGGGCCCCAAACTAAAGTTTGTAGAATATGGAGTATTGTGTTAGTTCAGGGAAATACAATAATCAATATGAGTGATAGAAAATATTACACGAAAACAAAAAGGGTGTTTTTCGACAAGTAGGAATAATGCCATAAATATTTCAAATCTTATGCATTAAATATTACATCACTCGTTATATATATATATATATATATATATATATATATATATATATATATATATATATATATATATATATATATATATATATACATACATACATACATACATACATACATATATATATATATATATATATATATATATATATATATATATATATATATATATATATATATATATATATATATATATATATATATATATATATATATATATATATATATTTCTTCATTTCTATAGTTGATCATGCGTAATTTGAATATATTTCCAATAGAATTTATACTTGTAGCAAGTAAAACGAACACTGTGTGATTTAGGCCACAACAGTAGAGATCGTGTCACCTCTCAGAAACAACATTATTGTTTGGTCGATGATATCTGACTCGTCATCGTTGTTCTCTGCTAAGTTATAACACGCCAACTAAAATGTCACCAGTGTCCTAAAAGCGGTGTGTTATAATATTTAATCTTGATTGCTTTTGTGATAGGATACTATAATATATTTAACAAAATGTAAAAGATTCAATTTATTGCAACATACTGGCTTATCCATAATTTAAGTCTTTCAAGGTCATCACATTTGGCAATGATTGATCTAAAGCTAGATAATGCCGCTGAAATCAAAATAAATCAAGTTTTACATGGCCTTCTTTCGAATAATGCTTGCATAAGTCATTAAGAGCTTCGATTTAATTAATCTTTGATATCGTTTAGTAAATGGATATATGTGCCATACTAGCAATATGAGTTTGGAAACTATATCAATAAGGTTCGCGCATGTTTTGTTTATATATATGGACGCTTGCTTTCATTTACAAATGCGATATCAAGGCCATACATGTTCATTAAATTACAGAGGCAAAGATGTATGACAAACACAATTCATCACACAGTACAAAGTATTAGGCTTTCTAATATAATTAATTGACATAAATAATATGTAGATAAAGGGAAAAAATATATTAAAATTTGATTCAACTGGTTACTCTTGTAAATCGAAACGAAAAAAAGGATTCCGTCTAATTTCTACTGTAACTGATGTTAACTGTGATCTATCAGGCTCAGATTTCTAATGGCCGTTGACAAGTCCTCTAGGTCATGACCATGGCTCTGATTATATCTCTTGTGTATTCTGTGATTTCACATTTGCACTTGCTTACAAAATGCCGGATTCAATATGATATAGTGCATACGATCTTATTTTCAGGCTTTGGTTACTGAAATGTACACAACTAGCAGATTTCATGCAGGCGTCATCTATGCCACAAGTAAAGTAATTTACAGTGCGCTTTCTGTATACACCTGTAAATATTTTCTTAGCATTTGTAAAATTATTATCTGTTTGATTTTGTTTTAAGTTAAGTGTTTAGGCTCGAATAAACAGTAGCACAAGAAAGAATGAAAACAACAAGCTTTGAAACATTTAACAACGTATTTATTCCTTGGAAAAATACTGTAAAACTTTTATAAAAAAAACTTACTGTTTTAAAAATCAAATCCAAAAATAGTCCAAGAATAATCCACGAATAAAGTTTTAGGAGTCCTAATAATGAAATGTTCTAATGAATTCAAGATCTAGTCCCGACGACGAATCCAAGATGGAAGGCGGTGACGTATGATGTATCTTGTATAGTGTGGCTGTCTACAGTACCTTGTATAAACACAATAAATAACACTCCGGTTTTGGAAATCCGAATAACATTTTTGAGGAATGTCTTTGTTCAAGAATTATCTATGAGCATGCATATATTTCGAGGAAAAATGAATTAATCATTTTAAATCCAAAACAAAAACTGATGAAAGATTAACATATAACTCGAAAACTAGCTACAACAGAAGGAAACGACTTGACATCAAGTGTATTAAGTCTGGGCTGATATTATATATCTAGAACAATGGTTAAAAAAACTTAATACTGCGCAAAATAGATACCCGTACTCCCAACGTGGCCCTGACAAAAAACAATCATTTTACTCTAAGAATCACAAAATTTTTTTTTTTACTTCACTAATAAGTATTTACAAGCCTATGGTCACGTATTCAACACAGCTCGATCTCAGCCTTATTATTCCCACAATAAAAATAAATTTAAAATAAAATGTTCACGTGAATGTTACTAATTTTGAGTCAAGGTTGGAAACTAGGTCAGCCTTATATGTTTACAAATGAATCAGTCAAGGTCAAACTATTTTCTGAACAAAATCACGTAAACAGTATTATATTATAATAGTATATGCATGAAAAAAATTAAAGCTGACAAACCAAATATAAAATAAAAATAAATCTAATTAAATCAGCTATACGTAACATTATGCGAGACCTATTTTATACGTTGACATGATGTTTTGAGTTATTTTGAATTACCTTAATTGATGTTCAGTCTTTTTTGTTTTGACTTTTTTATTTTCTAAAATAATTATAACTGCAAGACTGATTTAATTTCTTACTCTCAAGTTATTGTAAGGTCTGGTTGATTTTCTTTGTTATCATGTGGTCAAGTGGATGGACTTTTACAAAAGTCATCGCGTTCATTTGCACTAACTTTTCTGTTGATTGAGGGACTTCAAGGAATCAGAGTCTTACTTGCATGTAACCATGTGAAAATCATCTTTATATGTTGGCATTATCAGTGTAACCAATCTCTGTCTTTGAGAGGTGTCTGGTGCATTGATCACTGAGTATTATGCGTTGTTGATTATTGTCAGCAACGATTAGGTTGACAATCCCGAGCTCGTATTTCGGTGAGGCGGTAGTAATCTGTCAAAGGTAGCTTCAGCTCGGTAAATTTGCAAGCTGCTGAATGGGCTTTGGCCAATAGCTACAGTAGGTAGAGGACGGCTTCTGTTCTGGAAGGGCTTTGTTATGACGTTGTTGCTGGCTGCTCTTCATATACCCCGATGTCTTAATCGTCTCCCTCATGCAGCATTATCCAATGACACTTGTTTGTTTTGCTTTACAAAGGGCACAGTACGGCTTGTACGCCTCTCTTTTTTCTGATGGTGGTTACTTTGCAGAGCAATAAAGTCTCGTCTTATTGAGCATGTATACATTTTCAAATTGGCAGTCAAGAATATATTTTTTATTTCTTAGATGTTATCTGAGAACTGTTTGACTAATATGTTGGTTAACACTGCCATTGCAAATGTCTCCAGTATGGACAAATGTTTCGCCACTAATAAATAGGTTTTAGCAGAAGCAACTTTTTAATGTCTAGCTTTGATATAATTTCTTAATTTATTTTTATATTTAGTACATATAGCTGGAAAGTGGGCAAAGCTTGATTCTTACTTATGAGGATTGATTGGTACCATCGCATTATGTTTTCCTTATAATTTACAAAATTCACGAATGGCCGAATGGTTTAAAGCGCTCACTTTTCTGGATCACTGCTATATCACCTTTGTCGTCATGGGTTCGTGTCTAGGCTTGACTAGCGTGGGTACGTGAGAAAGCCTGCCAGTAGCTTCTCGTCGGTCGATGGTTCTTCCCGGGGTTTTCCAGGGTTCTTCCTCCACCAGTTATATTGGCCGCTATGTATAGCCTATCTTGTGCTGAAAAATAGCGTTAACCCCTACAACAACAACAACTACAACAACAAAATTTACGACTTCTACATTATGTATCCTTGGTTTTTAAATCTCCTTGCTATTCAAACAGCTCATCTTTGGTTACAGTTAATAGTTCATGTTTGTTTCCCTCCTCTTACGTATTTGGTTTTTGTTTTGTGGATGTTTGTTAAGACTAACATTTTGAAAGATCTTTCAGGTGACCAAAATATTCAAATTTGAAATGTTTGAAACACAAGATGGAAATTATCAAACAAGTGATAAAACATTGAGAAAGAAAGAAGAAAACACTCTCTAACTCTTCAATGCCTCATTGTTATTATTGTTATTATTATTATTATTATTATTATTGGTGTTTTTGTTGTTGTTGTTGTAACTTCTACGTCATTTCGCAACAGCATTCTCTTGAAATAGTCAATTTAGTAACTTCATGCATACTTTACATGAATAGAAGTTGTTTCCTACATATTGTAGATTGCGTCAATTTTTGTCAAACTTGGTTTCTGTCCTTTGTTTTCGGCCTGGAATTAGGTTGAAAAATTTTGGTACTTTGTGCGACAGACTCGATAATCCCTTTTGTGAAGTTTGTTTTGACACCTTGTTCGACTGACGGCAGCACATAATACTCATGCAGTATATCCCTTTTAAGGCTTGTATATAGTTTTCCTTCCTTCTTTGTTTAATTTTGTATCCTTTTTTTGTATATTGTCGTGAAGCAGTCAAGACGTTTTCTTGGCTTTTGTGTTTAGTGTTGTTTTGTGGATGTAACTTGTTCTCATTTGAGAAAGGCTTTGTTTAGCTACACACGTTTGATATCTTTTCAGTATTTGCAATGTTATCGATTGTTTGTCAACACACACACACACACACACACACACACACACACACACACACGCATACGTTATTCAAAGGGTAGCTTATGGTTATTATTTCCTATCTTAACGAGTACAGTTCTACGCGTCGATTGGTATAAAATTATCGATCAATAGACCTTCTAACTAAACATGGGCTACAGGTGGGCCTTACCTGCCGATTAGCCTTAGTCTATTGTTTTGAATATTTAGACCAATATCTTGCATTTTTAGTAAAGTCGATTAGACAATGCTACTGATATATATATATATATATATATATATATATATATATATATATATATATATATATATATATATGCCAGGAATCATTGGTCGGTCTTTACTAATGACAAGAATTCTTCAGTTTCAACCAGTGTTAATTTTTATCAGATGCATCTTGTCGATTTCCTTTGCACAATTTCTCTTTTTCATTGGATTACATGAAAGATCATGCAAATCGTAATGTCGAAAAGAGCTACTTGAAAAGAACAGCACCTAGTTTCCATAAAGGCGCTGATGTTATGACCCTTTTGAACTAGATAAGTGTCCGCTTTAGAATTGAAATTCACTAACTTCTACCTACAAAGTAAATTCTTACCTTTCACGTTAAGCTGTATTACCCTGTTCAATACTTCCTTGGTGCTGACCTGACATTCATATAAACCTGCATGTTTTAGCTGAACATCGTTTATGACCAAAGTCCACTCAGGCGAAAAGTCTCTATGCTTTATCTCAAAACTTTTATCATCAACAAATACTACATTGCCCACAGTCAAAGCGTGTTTCTGATCCAGTCGTTTCCAAACTACCTGAAATGAAAACATAACGTACCAGATTATGCACAAGAAATATACGACTTAGGAAGTACAATTGCAATCATGTAAAACATAAGATATGAAATAATTGTTAGGTATCTCTGGTCTGAAACTAGGTAATATAAAAAATCAAAACCAACAACACGTTTGGTAAAATTCGACAAATAATTTATTTTCTAGACTGCAAAATATTTAAAAGTAACTAACAGTATTATGAATTAATTCCCAAATAAGTCTAAAAGTCACATGTTTGTATGTATGTATGTATGTATGTATGTATGTATGTATGTATGTATGTATCTATGTATGTATGTATGCATGCATGAATGCATTTGTGCATGTATGGAGAATCGACATACGACCATTTTGATGGATACATGTTGCACTAATATTAGTTGTAGGTCGTTATACTGTGAGAAAAGTCTGAAGTAGGATCACCTAATAAACCTCAATTACAGCAAACAAGAATACGACTGTATGATCTTAAATAACGTGATAAAAAGGGAAAACCAACAATTATTTGAACATTCAACAAATATTTGTTTTTCTTCTAGAATGCAAGTGACAATTTAAACATATTACGTCACTGAGAATTCAATCCCAAATAATACTAGTATCTCTAACACAAGTCCTCATGAATAAAGTTCTGAATACGTTCAAGTGGTTTTCTGAGTAATTTCCAACGTTGAAGATGTTGATGTGCCTTTAGTTGCAGATAGTCTCTTACGTGTTAATATATCAATAACATGTTATAAAATACAAGGTTAACATCATTAAATTCACTGTAATTTCACGTTAATGTATATTTCTATTAACATCTATTGATGAGCACTTTATTTTATCAGAGAAGACTTAATGGAATTTAATATATTCAGCCCAAACTAAACACTGAACAAAATAGTCATTCTGCCTCAATATCTTAGCACAATGAAATATTTCTAGGTATACAATAAAATATAAAAACCTAGGAAAAAAAAGGACTCTGCATATTGGACAAAGACCATTTCCAGAACAATCCAAGCTATAATTAGACAAGGTCTGTTACTAACGTCATACTAAAGAACACGGCAAACACAATGTCGTTGGCTCAAACCACGATACATATGTTAATCTCTATTCATAGTCATCATAAGTATAAACCCACATTCGTAGGGAAAATATTAGTTATGCTTCAGCTGTTTAGAAAATACAAAGGCATCAACGATATTGGATCCGTAAGCAATGGACCGATAGGTGAATAGATGGATGGATGAATTAATACATCTACTGAAGTTGACTAGTTTGATGGACTGATGAATTTAAATAAACGTTAACTGGATTTGTTTGAGTTAACGTACGACATTTTAATCCATAATAGCAATTCCTGTTTGTGAGAAATATCAAGTGTAACATTCATTATACGATAAGACATCACGAATCAAGCCGACAGTCAGAAAACATCAGATGCTCAGTTGTAGAACGCCAGGTTCTCAATTGAACATTCAAGCGTTCGATTATCGCCTATGACAGCCAGGGTCGGCTGTGTGTTTTGGAAAAGGTATGTTGCTGCCATGTTGGTTTGATATACTCAATAGTGTGTTTAGAGAGCCATTAAACCAACAAAGCCGCTAATCAAACTGACAATTACTGAATTTTTATTGTAGGTTTGAATTTTTTTACATACTGTAAGTATATTTCGTTCGCAATAAATACTTCCCATCCTAATGAGGAAGACCATTGCATATAAATTTTCAGGGTTATTCCCAAAACAGAACATTTAGGTGTCTAACCGAGAATTACTCAGGTTCACAATAATTAATAATTGCAATGCCAGTAGCTGGTAAAGGAAAGTAACATCTCCATTGGTCAGAATGTTACCACGTGATGAAAATGATTTGCGTTTATTTCTGTATGAACTGTAAGGAGAACTACTTTTCGAATAATACCCACTTCTATAAATAGAGTAACGTGTACAGCATAAGATAAACACTGCCAGTGAGGGCAGACAGGAAGTAAGCATTAAAGGAAAGTAAAATTCTTACAATTTAAAACAAAAATAAATTTATTCTGAAAGTCTAAAGCAACCGATATTTCTCATCTTTTATGAAAAAAAATTATTTTTTCTTTGTCGAAATTTGTTTAAAATATATTACGATACAGCAGAACAATCCCAAGTGCTATAAATAGCTACGTAACAGAAAACCCCAAACATGTATTACTACGCTCAATTAAGATATGTGTTTTTAATAATGCAAACAAACTAACATAACCAATAATTAAAATTTCAATTATAGGAGTTTAACGTTGTTTTTTTCTAAGTTTATTGTGGTATAAACTGTCATTTGCCGACTCATACAGCTTACATAACGCCCTTTGCTCATTATTTGCTGTGTGAGTCGGCAACTGACAGTTTATACCACGATAAACTCAGAAAAAAACAACGTTGAACTCTTAATTCATAACAATTAAAACATGTTTCAATCCTTATAGCACGAGACCACATTGACCACTAAGAGAAAACTGGTTTATCCATCATTTGTATGATTCAGATGAGTCTAGAATAATGAACAGTATCGCATTTATTTTCACCGTTGCTGCACATTTGATATGTTGGTAAGAAGGTGAGTGTATTTACTTCCAGTTGACACTAGGATTGCCAAATTGGGCGACATGGTTATTGTATCACTAATCATATTTCCGATTAGGATATTATGATATAGTAATGTACGGTTATCTAAAAAAGTGTCACAAAAATATTAGTTAGGAGGCAGTATATAGCGCTATCCATTAAAGCGAACCAGTGTTCGATTTCTATGAAAAGAGACAGACAAATATATGTTTACAGGAGAATCTGGTCCATACATTTCAATTGTTGCAATGAGTATTCTATTGTTTTTTTTTATTTTATTATCGAAATATACAATATTCTTTATGTGTTGACTCGAGTAGTTTTTCTTGTACTTTTAATTTATTTCCTCTTTAAAATGAAAAACCATAACAATCTAAACGATAGTGGAATACAAGTAATACATATATATGAGAGGACAAATATCTAGCATTGAAACCTTCTAAAAGATTTATGTTAGTTATCCAACACTTGACACTGAAATAGCATTGTGTCCATCTTACAATGTTTTGTCAGCTGTATTTCACGTAGATGGATGTAAAAGTTCTTGCCAAAGCAAACAACAAAACCAAAGAAAAAAGTCAAAGGGAAAAGTGATCTACATTCGTGTTCAGAGTGATTTTCATATGTGACCTTCCCATAATATTCTGTTGCTGATTGACTTTGGAACGTTTCATAAATTTTCTCACTTTTCTTCGGTATTTTGAAAGTTATAACAGAAGGGGAATTATGGCTTACTAAAGATGACAAGGAGAAAAGGAATGCGAATATGGGCTGAAGATGTTAAATAGACAAATAAAGGTTCTGACTCATCCACCGAACTACTATTGAAAATAAAATATTTAAAAAATCACTGAAACACCCACCCTAACGACTTTCATATATATTTTAAAAATAATTTCTTCATTACCGATATATTTTTATTTAAAACAAAGAAATACTCAACTCACCGCACGATAATGAAACTTGTTTTTATATACAGATACCATAGGCCAAGCATTCTACTATCCACCACAAGTTCTAAGAAACACGAGAAAATAAACTGTCATTTTTTTATAATAGACTGCTAAGATTGAAAGCTTCATAAGCCACACATCCTGCTATCCAGCGGGTTATTCACAAAACCCATCATCAGCAACATAATATTTTCTCAAATCGCTAGGCAAAATACCAATTTTTTTATAAGAACAATGGATTGCCCGAGCTACTAGCTCCCATGCTTTGTTATGACAAGAACACTATGCTCTATCATTCAGAATCTAACTTGTTCTGTAGAAATCCATAAAACATTTATATTTCATTGCTGAAATAATGCTTGATTTATTCCTTCGTGCCATCCCAGTCCGTTCATCCCAGGTAAAACCAGCAATTACAAACCACAACCTCTGTACGACCACATTAGAAACCAAGGCACATATATTTAACAACAGGCACAGATAAACTACTAACACAGGGGTATATGTTTAATTAAGAACATCTATATATGTCTCTGAGCTAAAGAAATATTAGTTGTGTACAAATTGTATTGTCTTGTGATGTGTACAACTTGTATTGTCTTGTGTTGTGTACAAACTGTATTGTCTTGTGTAAATTTATATTGTATTGTGGTGTGTACAAATTGTATTGTCTTGTGTTGTGTACAAATTGTATTGTCTTGTATTTTGTACACATTTATTGTCTTGTGCCGTGTCAAAATTGTATTGTTTTGTGTTGTGTACAAAATTGTAGTCTTGTGTTGTGTACACCTTGCATTGTATTGTGCAATGTACAATTGTTTTGTCTTATGTTGTGCAAAAAGTGTATTGTCTTGTGTTGTGTACAAAATTGTATTTTCCTGTATTGGGATCTTTACTTTGGGCTTAATTTATAAGAAAATTGAATTACATACTGTTATGGTGGCATTATATTTCATTGAAAAGAAGAATAGTCTGTAAACAGGCCTCATAATATATATTGACAAAATATGCGGTTTGTAACCCAGACACGGTACAAATGCCAAGTTCGTTCTAAGCCTCAAGTATTTTCCGATTTCTTTTGCAGAAATTGAATACATCTTCGGCTCCAAGAAAGGCAGATATTAGGTGACGTCTGAAAATGCGATATAGTCTAAGTATGACATTTATCTCTAACATCTTTGACGATACAGTCGTCAAAGGTGCATATTTGATTGAAAGCATCGATAATTTGAATTCCGGTTAAGGGCGTACACAGTGTAAACCAATGTGTGTATTCTTTACACACCGTTATTTATAGTAAAAGTCAGAGCATGAAGTAAGTCAGAAAAGTAATAGTAGGCACATTTGTGAAATAGAATAAATCGAACGTGAAAAATATGTCAATATATTTCTGCAAAATGTTCAAAGACGTTACAGCACGAAAGGATTCAGAAACAAAAATGCCATAAACAGACATGAAACTGAAAGACCCTGAAAATATACAAAACTAAAATGACCTGAACAGACATAAAAACAAACGTGCCCTGAACAGACATAAAAATAAAAAGCCCTGAACAGACATAAAAATAAAAAGCCCTGAACAGACATAAAATAAAAAGCCCTGAACAGACATAAAAACAAAAAGCCCTGAACAGACATAAAAATAAGAAACCCTGAACAGACATAAAAATAAAAAGCCCTGAACAAATATAAAAGGAAATGATCCTGAACAGACATGAAAAGTAAATCCCTGAACAAATACGAAACAAATAGTCGATGAACAGACATGAAACAACAATGCCCTGAACAGCCATGAAGCGCTCTACTCATTATTAATGTAAAATGTTTTAGGACCCAAATTTCCATTTTATATAATTCGTACGCGTGTACCTCTTTTGATTTGTTTCTTAAGGTTCGTGCATTCATATATTGCAGCCATTGCAATATGCTTTGATCCGAACCTGAACATTATATAGCAAAGAACTTCTATGAAACAATGAAAATTAATCGATTAATAACCTTTTGTTCCCTTTGTTTACCCTATCCCCAAGTCATACTAAATATACTCCATTATCATCAATTTGGTCTCACACAGATTGTTAAAAAATGAAAAGTATTCTCAAGCTTGACTCTGAGAGAGAGACTTTGGTTGCAAAATGAATCTAATGTACAAGTACGACTCTACGCCATGACGTTTACCTGACAAAAGTCTAAATTTTAACTTTAAAAATCATCAGTTTATGTGTAAGCCACTTGATTTATGAGTATACATTTGTTTTATGTTTTAACACGGCATTCTTTTACGACATTTCTAAGTTGAACACTGTTGCATTTTGTTTCTTATTATTTGTCATCGGTTGTTGCTGTCAACTGCCTTTTGCGGTGAGTTTAGTTGATCTATGTTGGCTGGATATACATTTTTCAAATGTAAATTCCAGTTATCTCCCCATGAAAGAGTTGCAGCAGCGAAGCGCGCCACGTGGATCTAAGTTGGAACAGAGCGTTTCTTTTTTGTTTACACAACATACCTTTGTTCCAGCCTATCCACACCAATCGCTTTGCGACTCAAGTGTCTGATTCTCAAAAAGCCGTGTGTTATGTTTTTTTAAGTTTTATATTTGCTCTAAAATGTGTTAAAGGAGCTAGATTTTTGGATCAGGTTATTTATGTCACAAATTTAGAATGTGAGAAAGGCGTGAACCTATGAATTAAGAATTAACGACAGAAGCTATTACATTTAAATTGTAATAGTTTGTCACAAACCAATTATGATTTATTAAGATGTCTGAAATAATTAAAGCATCTAGCAACCCACTTATCCACTACCAAAATCAGCTTGTCTAATCAGTGTCCGTTCTGCCTTCATTTGTCAGGTGATGTGAGAGTGTCAACTAGTCAAGTGACGAATAATCGTCTAAATAGCAGTTCTGACATCAATTGTCTGCGGCAAAATTTGCTGTAATAAACGATGAAAAGCAACAAGAAAATAAAACAGTAATAAAGTAGGATGCTTGTAGAAGATAGCCGCGCTAAAGTCAACAACAAAAGGCCATTGATAACACATGCAAGTTACTTGCAAACAGTTTGAATATTTAAAGTGAGAAGAAAAAAAACTTATATGTTGATGAAACTTCCGAAAATAGATTCATGCTCAAAACGATTATCCATTCTTGAAGAATTATAATATAAGGAGTCAGAACAAATTGATGATGATCTAAAATAGAAGATGACATGGAAAGAGTCTTAAATAAATTTAATAAAGAACGGTTATTAATTTATTTGATTTCAGTAGCAAATGGTCTCGTTTTAGGAGCTCAATGCCACTCTGTTTTCAGATTAGAATCTAAGCCGGAGACCATGAAAGAGCAGCAAGAGTACAATATTCTCAATTACAAGAACTACGAGGACAATTAATAGAGGAGATATAAAATAAATAACAATGCTACATCACAACGTGTGGTCTTTAAACACTTTAATTTGATATGTTTAACAGCAAACTGTTTCGTGTCTTTACCCTACGTTTTTCGAAATACGTTCTTGCTTGCTGTCCTCTGACCTTTGAACGTCTTGCATAAAGTTTGTTAGTATTGCAATGCTCATTGCATTTTACCTATAAAGAATTTAGTTAGTTCTTTCACGGTTTTGATTGGGTGGGACGTTGCAATGATGCCAGCTGAAAATAGCAATGTTATCTACATAGCTGTAAAACGTTAGCAAAGACTTGCGCAAACTTAAGACGATCGTTTATTCTAAGGGGATGAAAATTATGATATAAGAGCTTGCTATCTATATTATATGCAAAAGTTATATATGGGGGTTTTTGTGTCCCCATGAATGCAACACGTATTTGATCAACAATTGTAAGGACAACTGGACTTTGATCATCGCAGTATAGATGTTTTAAACACCGTTCTTCAGGCCTTATCATATTTTACTCGAAGTGATATGTTAGTTTGTTTGATAATCATTACTATCACGTAGAGATAATTATTTATTTAATGTTATTATTATTTTCATGATTAATTCTATACCGCAAACGTGGCTAATAATATTATGTTTTCTTCATGTCATATGATACTCCGCGTTTTAACTGTAGTTAAGGTTTATTGAATTGTTGAATCACATATAGTAGTGTTGATGACAAAGCCATCAAAAACCATATAATGTTCAAGTTACAATGTATCAATTTTTGTACCCTCACACTGTCCTACGCCTCCTGAAAAAGTTATATGCGTACCCAATCAATAGAAACAAGGTGACAGACCAAGGCGTCGCTTGAACATACAGCTATATCATAGAAAGAAGCTGTAGATAATACCACTACACTATGAATCCCATTTATAACCTATGTCAAGTTGTAAGATTTATATATAGATAACGAATTTATATCAATGATATATTTAATCATTATACATTATTACAATTCAATTATCTTAGCTGCGTATTAAAATTAAAAAGACCTGTATAATGATTACATTATGTACCACATACAATAAATGTTAGACGTATATAACTATGTACAAAAGCTTAATATACGATAGATATCTCCATGTTAAAAACAAAGTGTATAACTATGTTATTTCATTATTCGTTCATCGTGCTAACGAGATGTCATTTTTGCAGATGTAGCTAAGGCTGTGTTGTCTTTTTCGGAAGTACAACGTTTGTTTCAAAACTAGTATTGGGATTCATTGCCAAATTATATGGACGAAGAACGGATTATTCTTTTGTATTCTAGAATAAGTTTGGAATTTAAACATAAAGTATGGTGCTTTTTTAAAATTTGAACGTTGTTGGCCTCGTGATTCTTGCAAACAATTTTAAATCGTGGTTGTACATGATTTTTTGGTGAAATCTTTGAGTGCTGGTGGTCTAAAGAATTTCCGAAATATTTCATAGGAGGGTGGGTAATCTATTGTTGTAGAATTCATAACATATTTTTTGGTTATGAGTGTCATGGTTTTGTGAGATATTTGGTGGTTAGGTGGAAGATGGATGGTCTAAGACACATTAAATGACTAGCAGAGTAGGTTGCCTAAATATTTTCCGAAACATTAGGCTGTTAGTGATCTAGTTTGTTAGGCAAATTTTGCGGTTACGTGATCTAAGGTTCTGTGAAACACTCAGTGAATCTGAAGGTTGGTATGCTAAGGTCTTTATGAAATACTTTAACATTGATGGTCTAAGTTTTCAGTAAAACCCTTTGAAGTTGTGGTCAGGAATAATTATGAAAACATTAGTGGATAGGACGATATGTGGTCTCGGGTGTTCGTGTAAACTGTTCGTGTTTGTGGTTGAGGCGTAAACTAAACTTGATGCCTGCGGTGGATAAGTAGCGGATGAAATAGGGTCCTTTGCCAGAAACAAAATACTCATGAGGTGTGTTGATAATTATCAGTTGATGGTTTATGATTAAATTGTTTTTAGTTTGAAGCAGAAGGTTCGAAAAGAAAAATAGAAGAAAAGTATAGGCAGATAGGAAGCACATAATATAGGTAAGTGCTACTTGATAGCCCTATGAATAGACCACAGACGAATTGCTACTTGATAAACCCACTGTAAAGATCACAGTGTCTGATATTTCCAACGTTGAAGATGTTGATGTGCCTTTAGTTGCAGATAGTCTCTTACGTGTTAATATACCAATAACATGTTATAAAATACAAGGTTAACATCATTAAATTCACTGTAATTTCACGTTAATGTATATTTCCATTAACATCTATTGATGAGCACTTTATTTTATCAGAGAAGACTTAATGGAATTAAATATATTCAGCCCAAACTAAACACTGAACAAAATAGTCATTCTGCCTCAATATCTTAGCACAATGAAATATTTCTAGGTATACAATAAAATATAAAAACCTAGGAAAAAAAAGGACTCTGTATATTGGACAAAGACCATTTCCAGAACAATCCAAGCTATAATTAGACAAGGTCTGTTACTAACGTCATACTAAAGAACACGGCAAACACAATGTCAATGGCTCAAACCACGGTACATATGTTAATCTCTATTCATAGTCATCATAAGTATAAACCCACATTCGTAGGGAAAATATTAGTTATGCTTCAGCTGTTTAGAAAATACAAAGGCATCAACGATATTGGATCCGTAAGCAATGGACCGATAGGTGAATAGATGGATTGATGAATTTAAATAAACGTTAACTGGATTTGTTTGAGTTAACGTACGACATTTTAATCCATAATAGCAATTCCTGTTTGTGAGAAATATCAAGTGTAACATTCATTATACGATAAGACATCACGAATCAAGCCGAATCAAGCCGACAGTCAGAAAACATCAGATGCTCAGTTGTAGAACGCCAGGTTCTCAATTGAACATTCACGCGTTCGATTATCGCCTATGACAGCCAGGGTCGGCTGTGTGTTTTTGGAAAAGGTATGTTGCTGCCATGTTGGTTTGATATACTCAATAGTGTGTTTAGAGAGCCATTAAACCAACAAAGCCGCTAATCAAACTGACAATTACTGAATTTTTATTGTAGGTTTGAATTTTTTTGCATACTGTAAGTATATTTCGTTCGCAATAAATACTTCCCATCCTAATGAGGAAGACCATTGCATATAAATTTTCAGGGTTATTCCCAAAACAGAACATTTAGGTGTCTAACCGAGAATTACTCAGGTTCACAATAATTAATAATTGCAATGCCGGTAGCTGGCAAAGGAAAGTAACATCTCCATTGGTCAGAATGTTACCACGTGATGAAAATGATTTGCGTTTATTTCTGTATGAACTGTAAGGAGAACTACTTTTCGAATAATACCCACTTCTATAAATAGAGTAACGTGTACAGCATAAGATAAACACTGCCAGTGAAGACAGACAGGAAGTAAGCATTAAAGGAAAATAAAATTCTTACAATTTAAAACAAAAATAAATTTATTCTGAAAGTCTAAAGCAACCGATATTTTTCATCTTTTATGAAAAAAAAATCATTTTTTCTTTGTCGAAATTTGTCTAAAATATATTACGATACAGCAGAACAATCCCAAGTGCTATAAATAGCTACGTAACAGAAAACCCAAAACATGTATTACTACGCTCAATTAAGATATCTGTTTTTAATAATGCAAACAAACTAACATAACCAATAATTAAAATTTCAATTATAAGAGTTTAACGTTGTTTTTTTCTAAGTTTATTGTGGTATAAACTCTCATTTGCCGACTCATACAGCTTACATAACGCCCTTTGCTCGTTATTTGCTGTTTGAGTCGGTAACTGACAGTTTATACCACGATAAACTCAGAAAAAAACAACGTTGAACTCTTAATTCATAACAATTAAAACATGTTTCAATCCTTATAGTATGAGACCACATTGACCACTAAGAGAAAACTGGTTTATCCATCATTTGTATGATTCAGATGAGTCTAGAATAATGAACAGTATCGCATTTATTTTCACCGTTGCTGCACATTTGATATGTTGGTAAGAAGGTGAGTGTATTTACTTCCAGTTGACACTAGGATTGCCAAATTGGGCGACATGGTTATTGTATCACTAATCATATTTCCGATTAGGATATTATGATATAGTAATGTACGGTTATCTAAAAAAGTGTCACAAAAATATTAGTTAGGAGGCAGTATATAGCGCTATCCATTAAAGCGAACCAGTATTCGATTTCTATGAAAAGAGACAGACAAATATATGTTTACAGGAGAATCTGGTCCATACATTTCAATTGTTGCAATGAGTATTCTATTGTTTTTTTTAACTTTATTATCGAAATATACAATATTCTTTATGTGTTGACTCGAGTAGTTTTTCTTGTACTTTTAATTTATTTCCTCTTTAAAATGAAAAACCATAACAATCTAAACGATAGTGGAATACAAGTAATACATATATATGAGAGGAAAAATATCTAGCATTGAAACCTTCTAAAAGATTTATGTTAGTTATCCAACACTTGACACTGAAATAGCATTGTGTCCATCTTACAATGTTTTGTCACCTGTATCTCACGTAGATGGATGTAAAATTTCTTGCCAAAGCAAACAACAAAACCAAAGAAAAAAGTCAAAGGGAAAAGTGATCTACATTCGTGTTCAGAGTGATTTTCATATGTGACCTTCTCATAATATTCTGTTGCTGATTGACTTTGGAACGTTTCATAAATTTTCTCACTTTTCTTCGGTATTTTGAAAGTTATAACAGAAGGGGAATTATGGCTTACTAAAGATGACAAGGAGAAAAGGAATGCGAATATGGGCTGAAGATGTTAAATAGACAAATAAAGGTTCTGACTCATCCACCGAACTACTATTGAAAATAAAATATTTAAAAAATCACTGAAACACCCACCCTAACGACTTTCATATATATTTTAAAAATAATTTCTTCATTACCGATATATTTTTATTTAAAACAAAGAAATACTCAACTCACCGCACGATAATGAAACTTGTTTTTATATACAGATACCATAGGCCAAGCATTCTCCTATCCACCACAAGTTCTAAGAAACACGAGAAAATAAACTGTCATTTTTTTATAACAGACTGCTAAGATTGAAAGCTTCATAAGCCAAACATCCGGCTATCCAGCGGGTTATTCACAAAACCCATCATCAGCAACATAATATTTTCTCAAATCGCTAGGCAAAATACCAATTTTTTATAAGAACAATGGATTGCCCGAGCTACTAGCTCCCATGCTTTGTTATGACAAGAACACTATGCTCTATCATTCAGAATCTAACTTGTTCTGTAGAAATCCATGAAACATTTATATTTCATTGCTGAAATAATGCTTGATTTATTCCTTCGTGCCATCCCAGTCCGTTCATCCCAGGTAAAACCAGCAATTACAAACCACAACCTCTGTACGACCACATTAGAAACCAAGGCACATATATTTAACAACAGGCACAGATAAACTACTAACACAGGGGTATATGTTTAATTAAGAACATCGATATATGTCTCTGAGCTAAAGAAATATTAGTTGTGTACAAATTGTATTGTCTTGTGATGTGTACAACTTGTATTGTCTTGTGTTGTGTACAAACTGTATTTTCTTGTGTAAATTTATATTGTATTGTGGTGTGTACAAATTGTATTGTCTTGTGTTGTGTACAAATTGTATTGTCATGTGTTGTGCACAAATTGTATTGTCTTGTGGTGTGTACAAATTGTATTGTCTTGTATTTTGTACACATTTATTGTCTTGTGCCGTGTCAAAATTTTATTGTTTTGTGTTGTGTACAAAATTGTAGTCTTGTGTTGTGTACACCTTGCATTGTCTTGTGCAATGTACAATTGTTTTGTCTTATGTTGTGCAAAAAGTGTATTGTCTTGTGTTGTGTACAAAATTGTATTTTCCTGTATTGGGATCTTTACTTTGGGCTTAATTTATAAGAAAATTGAATTACATACTGTTATGGTGGCATTATATTTCATTGAAAAGAAGAATAGTCTGTAAACAGGCCTCATAATATATATTGACAAAATATGCGGTTTGTAACCCAGACACGGTACAAATGCCAAGTTCGTTCTAAGCCTCAAGTATTTTCCGATTTCTTTTGCAGAAATTGAATACATCTTCGGCTCCAAGAAAGGCAGATATTAGGTGACGTCTGAAAATGCGATATAGTCTAAGTATGACATTTATCTCTAACATCTTTGACGATACAGTCGTCAAAGGTGCATATTTGATTGAAAGCATCGATAATTTGAATTCCGGTTAAGGGCGTACACAGTGTAAACCAATGTGTGTATTCCGTACACACCGTTATTTATAGTAAAAGTCAGAGCATGAAGTAAGTCAGAAAAGTAATAGTAGGCACATTTGTGAAATAGAATAAATCGAACGTGAAAAATATGTCAATATATTTCTGCAAAATGTTCAAAGACGTTACAGCACGAAAGGATTCAGAAACAAAAATGCCATAAACAGACATGAAACTGAAAGACCCTGAAAATATACAAAACTAAAATGACCTGAACAGACATAAAAACAAACGTGCCCTGAACAGACATAAAAATAAAAAGCCCTGAACAGACATAAAATAAAAAGCCCTGAACAGACATAAAAACAAAAAGCCCTGAACAGACATAAAAATAAGAAACCCTGAACAGACATAAAAATAAAAAGCCCTGAACAAATATAAAAGGAAATGATCCTGAACAGACATGAAAAGTAAATCCCTGAACAAATACGAAACAAATAGTCGATGAACAGACATGAAACAACAATGCCCTGAACAGCCATGAAGCGCTCTACTCATTATTAATGTAAAATGTTTTAGGACCCAAATTTCCATTTTATATAATTCGTACGCGTGTACCTCTTTTGATTTGTTTCTTAAGGTTCGTGCATTCATATATTGCAGCCATTGCAATATGCTTTGATCCGAACCTGAACATTATATAGCAAAGAACTTCTATGAAACAATGAAAATTAATCGATTAATAACCTTTTGTTCCCTTTGTTTACCCTATCCCCAAGTCATACTAAATATACTCCATTATCATCAATTTGGTCTCACACAGATTGTTAAAAAATGAAAAGTATTCTCAAGCTTGACTCTGAGAGAGAGACGTTGGTTGCAAAATGAATCTAATGTACAAGTACGACTCTACGCCATGACGTTTACCCGACAAAAGTCTAAATTTTAACTTTAAAAATCATCAGTTTATGTGTAAGCCACTTGATTTATGAGTATACATTTGTTTTATGTTTTAACACGGCATTCTTTTACGACGTTTCTAATTTGAACACTGTTGCATTTTGTTTCTTATTATTTGTCATCGGTTGTTGCTGTCAACTGCCTTTTGCGGTGAGTTTAGTTGATCTATATTGGCTGGATATGCATTTTTCAAATGTAAATTCCAGTTATCTCCCCATGAAAGAGTTGCAGCAGCGAATCGCGCGCCGTGGATCTAAGTTGGAACAGAGCGTTTCTTTTTTGTTTACACAACAGACCTTTGTTCCAGCCTATCCACACCAATCGCTTTGCGACTCAAGTGTCTGATTCTCAAAAAGCCGTGTATTATGTTTTTTTTAAGTTTTATATTTGCTCTAAAATGTGTTAAAGTAGGTAGATTTTTGGATCAGGTTATTTATGTCACAAATTTAGAACGTGAGAAAGGCGTGAACCTATGAATTAAGAATTAACGACAGAAGCTATTACATTTAAATTGTAATAGTTTGTCACAAACCAATTATGATTTATTAAGATGTCTGAAATAATTAAAGCATCTAGCAACCCACTTATCCACTACCAAAATCAGCGTGTCTAATCAGTGTCCGTTCTGCCTTCATTTGTCAGGTGATGTGAGAGTGTCAACTAGTCAAGTGACGAATAATCGTCTAAATAGCAGTTCTGACATCAATTGTCTGCGGCAAAATTTGCTGTAATAAACGATGAAAAGCAACAAGAAAATAAAACAGTAATAAAGTAGGATGCTTGTAGAAGATAGCCGCGCTAAAGTCAACAACAAAAGGCCATTGATAACACATGCAAGTTACTTGCAAACAGTTTGAATATTTAAAGTGAGAAGAAAAAAAACTTATATGTTGATGAAACTTCCGAAAATAGATTCATGCTCAAAACGATTATCCATTCTTGAAGAATTATAATATAAGGAGTCAGAACAAATTGATGATGATCTAAAATAGAAGATGACATGGAAAGAGTCTTAAATAAATTTAATAAAGAACGGTTATTAATTTATTTGATTTCAGTAGCAAATGGTCTCGTTTTAGGAGCTCAATGCCACTCTGTTTTCAGATTAGAATCTAAGCCGGAGACCATGAAAGAGCAGCAAGAGTACAATATTCTCAATTACAAGAACTACGAGGACAATTAATAGAGGAGATATAAAATAAATAACAATGCTACATCACAACATGTGGTCTTTAAACACTTTAATTTGATATGTTTAACAGCAAACTGTTTCGTGTCTTTACCCTACGTTTTTCGAAATACGTTCTTGCTTGCTGTCCTCTGACCTTTGAACGTCTTGCATAAAGTTTGTTAGTATTGCAATGCCCATTGCATTTTACCTATAAAGAATTTAGTTAGTTCTTTCACGGTTTTGATTGGGTGGGACGTTGCAATGATGCCAGCTGAAAATAGCAATGTTATCTACATAGCTGTAAAACGTTAGCAAAGACTTGCGCAAACTTAAGACGATCGTTTATTCTAAGGGGATGAAAATTATGATATAAGAGCATGCTATCTATATTATATGCAAAAGTTATATATGGGGGTTTTTGTGTCCCCATGAATGCAACACGTATTTGATCAACAATTGTAAGGACAACTGGACTTTGATCATCGCAGTATAGATGTTTTAAACACCGTTCTTCAGGCCTTATCATATTTTACTCGAAGTGATATGTTAGTTTGTTTGATAATCATTACTATCACGTAGAGATAATTATTTATTTAATGTTATTATTATTTTCATGATTAATTCTATACCGCAAACGTGGCTAATAATATTATGTTTTCTTCATGTCATATGATACTCCGCGTTTTAACTGTAGTTAAGGTTTATTGAATTGTTGAATCACATATAGTAGTGTTGATGACAAAGCCATCAAAAACCATATAATGTTCAAGTTACAATGTATCAATTTTTGTACCCTCACACTGTCCTACGCCTCCTGAAAAAGTTATATGCGTACCCAATCAATAGAAACAAGGTGACAGACCAAGGCGTCGCTTGAACATACAGCTATATCATAGAAAGAAGCTGTAGATAATACCACTACAGTATGAATCCCATTTATAACCTATGTCAAGTTGTAAGATTTATATATAGATAACGAATTCATATCAATGATATATTTAATCATTATACATTATTACAATTCAATTATCTTAGCTGCGTATTAAAATTTAAAAGACCTGTATAATGATTACATTATGTACCACATACAATAAATGTTAGACGTATATAACTATGTACAAAAGCTTAATATACGATAGATATCTCCATGTTAAAAACAAAGTGTATAACTATGTTATTTCATTATTCGTTCATCGTGCTAACGAGATGTCATTTTTGCAGATGTAGCTAAGGCTGTGTTGTCTTTTTCGGAAGTACAACGTTTGTTTCAAAACTAGTATTGGGATTCATTGCCAAATTATATGGACGAAGAACGGATTATTCTTTTGTATTCTAGAATAAGTTTGGAATTTAAACATAAAGTATGGTGCTTTTTTAAAATTTGAACGTTGTTGGCCTCGTGATTCTTGCAAACAATTTTAAATCGTGGTTGTACATGATTTTTTGGTGAAATCTTTGAGTGCTGGTGGTCTAAAGAATTTCCGAAATATTTCATAGGAGGGTGGGTAATCTATTGTTGTAGAATTCATAACATATTTTTTGGTTATGAGTGTCATGGTTTTGTGAGATATTTGGTGGTTAGGTGGAAGATGGATGGTCTAAGACACATTAAATGACTAGCAGAGTAGGTTGCCTAAATATTTTCCGAAACATTAGGCTGTTAGTGATCTAGTTTGTTAGGCAAATTTTGCGGTTACGTGATCTAAGGTTCTGTGAAACACTCGGTGAATCTGAAGGTTGGTATGCTAAGGTCTTTATGAAATACTTTAACATTGATGGTCTAAGTTTTCAGTAAAACCCTTTGAAGTTGTGGTCAGGAATAATTATGAAAACATTAGTGGATAGGACGATATGTGGTCTCGGGTGTTCGTGTAAACTGTTCGTGTTTGTGGTTGAGGCGTAAACTAAACTTGATGCCTGCGGTGGATAAGTAGCGGATGAAATAGGGTCCTTTGCCAGAAACAAAATACTCATGAGGTGTGTTGAGAATTATCAGTTGATGGGTTATGATTAAATTGTTTTTAGTTTGAAGCAGAAGGTTCGAAAAGAAAAATAGAAGAAAAGTATAGGCAGATAGGAAGCACATACTATAGGTAAGTGCTACTTGATAGCCCTATGAATAGACCACAGACGAATTGCTACTTGATAAACCCACTGTAAAGATCACAGTGTCTGATATTGTGAAATAATGACAACCCTTAATCATGAAAACTGAACAAAAGCCTTGTTTCGTATAAATATATAGTTATATCACTAGGGTATGTGATCTGTATTAATCTACCTGATTAAACTACATCGATTTCTTTCCACATAAAATAAGTTTTTGCTTATTTCTGTACACATACAATGTAAGAATATAATATAAATCTGCAAAGCGTCCATTTATTATATTGCTATGAGTTGACAGTTTTGTGATAACTACATACAATGTAATACAGGTCTTATAAAAATATACAACCTAGAGAAATGACTAGGGGTTGTAAACCATACCGCCGTCTGACAGCCAATTTTATCAAACTCGCCGTAAATAATAGACAGATTTAATTTGTTAGGGAGTCACCATGCTTATTGATCGAATCTAAGGCGCAGAGGGCAGTGAAAGAGGTTGATCAAACTGCTGATGACGGCGAAATATCATCAATAGTTGTGATAACTTATTTTCTTTTCTTTGCAAGATAACATCTAGCACTTGGCGGATGCCTAGTCCATAGCGCTAGCGTGCTCAATTTACACTGATATTAGAAGTATTAGTAAATGTATTTGTGTTCATTAAGCAGTGCATTAAGTCGTTTTGGTACAAGAGATAGTGATTGATTCCAGATATACTGTGCTTACGTTTATTGCCAAGTATCGCACATAGGTTTAACCATTTATTATTTTGGAGACACAATGAAAATGATACAACATAAACGAAATTTTTATTTAGATATACATGGAATTTCGACTGGTTCAAAATGCATTATATGTGATAACACAGAATGGCGATGACTACTGGGTAAATTTTTATAAATCCAAACACATGAAATTGCTTCTTTCAAATGTGCATGATGGATATAAACAGATTATATAAAATGAAAATTTTCACGTCCACAAATATTGTTTTCAAGCCACTCATACCTTAGCTTTTGCATTCATCTATATAAAGTAATACATGTGCAAAAAGGGATTATGTCCTTAGTCCAAGCTAAAAGGTGATGGTCTGCATACTGAACTGCATATTAATACCTTAATTTTGTATTTTCTCATGGAGACTAATAGAAAACATTGGAAATGAGCAATCCGATACATTTGTTACGTACAATTTGTTACTTGCTTGATTTTTATACAGAGGTTCATATAAGGTTTGCTAATGTTCAAATATATGCTCTATCAAAACAAAGTGCAATGGTTCTATGTATATCCAAGTGTTCCGAGACACAGTTCAGTTTAACTATTTTCTCTCTTTACCATTCTGGTGTGAATAATAATTGAATTAATAATTAAATGGAAATATTTGTTTCGTGCGCTCAACAGACATATGCAGTTTCTATGCTTTAATAGACACAACCAAACAAAAACAAGCTGAAAATGAACCAACAACATACTATCAACATTTGGATTCAAACACACTACAGCTACTGAGATAACTCTTGTTTACAGTTAACATTTGCAGTGTTCAACTTATTGTAACATTTTATTGACAAAATGTCCACCTGAGGCTGTGAATACAATTATTATTACAGAATTACATCTTCATCTGAAACAAAATTTAGAATGATCAAATTGACATTAGTTTTGTCACTTTACAAAATGTACTTGCTTTAGTAATCACTGTGGTTATTATGCATTATTTGGTTTAATAGGAAGAAGATGTGACTATTTGAGTATTGTACTCAAAATGGTACGGTGTGAAATCTTCAATGTCACATAAGCGCGTTTGAAAATAAATTTCGTAGTTTTACCATTATTAATATATGATAATGGCGCACGGAAATTCATGTCTTGCAAGTGAATAATGTTTTAGAACTGCAATTGTTCATACAGGTCATACAGGTAAATAATAGTAACTGTGTTTATCTATGACCCGATTTCATATCAGAACGGTAGAAATGAGTAGTCCTATAACTTTTATATCAACTATGCTAATTTCCTAAAATAAACACCGAACATATTTGAGAATGCATTCGTTTCGATTATTTCATATCTTAAAACTCATTTTCCGAACTGGAAGTAAGTCGCTTTTTTGATCAAAAGAGAATGATTAAATTTATGTACAATGTATGACCTTACCCTCTCTGTAAAATTGTGGAAAACCGCTTTGTCGATATCAAGGGGAATATGGAGGGAATTCGGGTAGAGTTAGAATTCATTTATGTGCAGGAAGGACAAAAAATGTTCTGAATAATTTATGCGATTAACTATTTGTTGAAGTTAAATAATTTAGGGGAGAGAAAATTGCTTAACTGTAATTTTGGGTGTGAGACTAATATTAGAATACTGGACGTACATTGAAAGTAAAATCGTTTTAGCATGTATATAAACGACATTTATTAGATGCTCATTTTTTCTTCGTTAATTTTACATTGTCAGAATCGTTCAGTATTTTACGATATTGCATTCGCGCACACGTCATATGAAACTCACGTGACTAAAGGAACTACTTTGTATTTGTAAGCAAACAATGGAAGCAGACGCCAGGACTTTTGATTTCTATTATTTGTCAGTGAATGAAGTAAACTGACTGTTTCAACCCATTTAAAGTAGAAATTCCTAAGTTGGCAATGTGGATGAATTCATAGATTTACAAAAGACACTTTCAATGAAGCAGACGACTGAACGTGATATCATAAATGTGCAGCTATGGCTGTGTGATAACTACTTTGTAAAAAAAAAATGATGTGCACTCACGTAGTAAACGCTGGTTGATTAAATTTGTTTCTGAAAGAACTAAAACAGATGTTTCGTGGACTGCCACATGACTGCTTTGCCCCATTCCGAGTTAACTTTTAAGATACTGTGTTCCCGATTTTGGCGGGCGTACATACAATTGCTAAGTCCCTACAAATAACATGCAAGTGACAAAGCATAAGCTGTCTTCTTTACCGGGTAATAAGAATGGCAAAAATTATACTTACAGTTTACATCCTAATTTCCTCAAAATGTACTTTCTTAGTTCCGCAAATCCGAATTATATGAGCAATGTCATGGATTTTCAAACGTGATCACACATTTCAAAACTGTACTGTAACTACGAATATATTCCAAGTACAATTAAATCCTCCTTACTGCACTCAGAATGAAATAAACATTATATTCCATAGCGTCGGTTTGATAATTGCAATTGAAAGCCTTTATAAATTTCCCACAATATAATTTTAAACATTCACTGACAGAACAGAAACACACTTTCAGATGTCAACATGCTGCTCTGTCGCCGCTGAAATCCGACGTACTTTATGTATAATTGGCACAAATAAATCCAGTCCATAATCATGAAATTTCGTAGAAACGGCAAAAATACCAAACTCTATTCATTCCACATCAAATGGAAAAATTGTTGCAATGCGCATTCATTCACAATATGACTCCAAGTTTCAATTTTAAGTAGACCAAAACACCATTTTCTTTCAGAAGTTAGGTCTAACGCGCGACTAAATCCATATTTATATGGGCGGAGTTATGTGCGCATTAATAATGTTGTTGTTGTATAATGATGAATCGGAGCTTGTGTATTTAGTTTGGAATACGGCGCAAATTCAGTTACTTTGTTTCATGTAGTGTATTTTGTTTTACATAATTAACCCTTAAAGAAGAAGAAAAGGATCATATAATAAAAAGTTTACAACATTTGTATGAACTCGTTTTGTCGGATGCATATGCTGCACTCCTAAGGTCGTGCAGTACTTCCATAAAAAACTCGTTCATATTTTCCCATACAAATGCAGTAACCTATACATATTGCATCCTACCATAATATGTTGAGTATATAGGATGTTAATTTCAAGTCTCGCATATATGTTTGTGGGGGCCCCGAGTGGCCGAGTGGTCTAAAGCGCTCTTCGTTACGGATCACTGCCATCTCACCTCTGTCTGCGGCGGTTCGAGTCTAAGATTCAGCCAATGTGGGCATGTGAGAAAGCTTGCCAGTAGCTTCTCGTGGGTCGGTGGTTCTTTCCGGGGTTTTCCGGGTTCTTCCTCCACCATTAATACTGGCCGCCATGTATAGCCTATCGTGCTGAAAAATGGCGTTAAACCCCACAACAACAACAACAACAATATGTTTGTGGCATTTGTTTGCCCTAACTGTG
Source organism: Sinohyriopsis cumingii (assembly GCA_028554795.2). Taxonomy (NCBI): domain Eukaryota; kingdom Metazoa; phylum Mollusca; class Bivalvia; order Unionida; family Unionidae; genus Sinohyriopsis; species Sinohyriopsis cumingii. Next base: position 89,481 of record JAPYKE020000086.1, read on the forward strand.
GACTTGTGTTTCCCACACGTGGTTTTGGAGGGATTTTCCTTCCTTAGGATGTTAAATTTAATAGTTATATTTTTCAAAGGTATTAACACTTATCATATATATGTCCTTTTGTAAGTTTGCACAGTCTTGTAATTCTACATTTATAATCTATATGCGTGTAAACGATATCTTAGGGATATATTAGACGTCCATTATTTTAACAAGTGCATTTTAGCTTCACATGTAATCCATAAACGTTCTAACACATCATATTCTATTCATGAAAATTTACTTATCTGAAATGAATATTTAAACAGAATATATAAATTGGGGAAATAAGTATTTTAAGTGTGTGTTGGTCATTGCTCATGTGTATTTTAAAACTGAGTGTGGTTGTAGAGAGAGTAGAACATTTTCATTATAAATTATTCTCTTTCATTGATTATTAAGATTAAATTTATAAATCGTGGAAGGCTAAGTGGTTTTAGCAAAGAAACTTTATTTGATAACTTGAAAATTATGTATATTTGTAATTATGTCTGATTGTTGAAGGGATTGTTATATTGATGTTTCCAGTCAGTAAAATAGCTCTACCGAGCTAATATTTATTATCATGTAATTCGATTCCGGATCTAAGTAAAATTTGTCTGCTACATACTTCTGCTAGTGTAAGTTGTTCAGCAAATAAATGGACACTATGACATGAAGAAGTTACTAAAGACAGAAAAAAATGATTGAGATAAAAAAAACCACTGTTTAAAACAAGTGTTAACATAAAGCATGCAAATGAAATAATGCGCACATTCAGTGACTTATTGTTCTATATATCGGAGACCATTGATGATCAAAGGATTATGTGTAGGTATGGTATCATGATAAAATATGTCATTATGTCACATTTACTCTAAAAAAATGAGAAAGAGAACTCTAATATCAGAAACAGAGAAAAAGAAATCACTACCTAAGTTTCACTCAAACGAATAAATCAGATATTTAAACAATCGGTCGGGCAAGAAATTAATTTTGCTATTGTGTGTAACTTAGTTAAGAAATCAATGGCTGTGACAGACAACCAATACTCACAGCGTACGCTTTTTACTGATACACAATGAAACTTATATCATATTTGAGTTACATGTGTTTTTCGTGTTATGCCAAACGTGATTAGATACCATCTAATTGCACGTGTGCATTTTGTAACGCCAGTTTGGAGTAGCAATTCATCCATGAGTAAATGTAATTTAATCGCTAATAAGTTATTGGAACATCATTTCCAGTTTATTAATCCCACTCAGAATAAACACCAGCTAATCACACGAAAGATAGCGCGATGCCACATCCTGTGCAGTAATCCAACAGTAATTACATTCATACACTTGAGTCTTGATATCCACATGGCAAAATATATTCACACTTTAGTGAATCTTTACATCCACAGAGCCGAACAGTTCAAGTTATGGCTAATTATTATTTCATCCGAAGATAATTCACAATCATTTATATTATCAATATCTCTCGTCCAGAGGTCATTCTATACAGAATATGTGTCCCCTAACTTTTTATTATTACTTCAAAGAATTTACAACATAGATAACGTATTTATAAAGAGAAGATATTTATGTATGATATTTAAAAATTGTCCAATACAAATGACTATACGTTAATCCAGAGTTGCAACGTGTTGCCAACAATACTATATGGAGATGAGATTTTATATTTCCATTCAGGTCCACTTACAGTAATCCCATCGATAATTGCAATATCGATAAAAACACGCACATATAAGCACAAATTAGCCATGTTCTTACACATATGTCCAATAAAAGAACCGTTCAATATATTTACTTAGAATTGCAAAACAAGTTGTTCAAAATCTAGATTTCTTTCTAACCATTTATCAATTAGCGCTAGTTGTGTATTGATCTTAAACCATTTGGTTATGATGCGTAACGTTTCTAAATAGATAGCCTGATGCATCGCCAGCTCAACCAACTGGCTTACTTACAGGTAGATGCCAACATGAGATTCCAGTGGGAGTATTATATATGTGTAAGAGATTTATACACGTAAATTAAACATGATAATTGCATGGAATTAACATTTAAGAGAGGCATGGCTACAAAAACATTCATTATCGCTGAATTATTCAACACTGTACCTTTTATCTTAAGTCATCTTAACGCCATATAACGCCTTATACAGGTATACAATATGTATTGTGCTATCACTAAATGTCTTTTAAAGGTATGTCACAATTTCAAGTTTCTTTGAGAAATGTAACTGTATCTTTTTTAAAAAATCCAGTTTCTATATCATTGTTAAGGACTGTTCAACGGTTAAAACATCATTGTGCTGTTTTATTAAAACTGCTGGAATATAGCCTAGCTAGTTATATTTGTCGAACATGAAATTAATGTTTTTTATATTTACTTTTATATCTAGTTTGCTCGACTCATGTTTTCACCACTAAAACATTAGTTACTAATTTCCATTCTTTATTCAATACAAATTTACTTGCAAAATTCTTTGCCATTATAAAAGATGAAAGCAAATTATTATTGGGATCCCAAGTGGCCGAGTTGTTTAAAACGCTCACCGTTACGGATCACTGCCATCTCACCTCTGTCGGTGTGGGTTTGAGTCTCGGATTCGGCAAAATTGGGTATGTATGAAAGCTTGCGGGTAGCTTCTCGTTGGTCGGTGGTTCTTTCCGGGGTTTTTCCGGGTTCTTCCTCCACCATTAATACAGGCCGCCATGTATAACCTATCTTGTACTGAAAATGGCGTTAAACCCTACAACAACAAGAACAATAACAACAACAACATATTATTCTTGATGCTAGATTTCTATTGTTAAAAGCCAGGGGTCTTTACTTGACCGAGCGGTGTGAAACCCTGGCGCGATTCCCACTAGAAGTCATAAGTTTACCACAAATTTCCAAAGACTTCCACACAACTTCAGTTGTAAATTAGAAAGTCCGACGTGTCCATCCAATACATCAATTTTACTCTAATCAGTTCAAGACCACCGATCTCACAACCTGCCAAATATCTATCAACCTCACATCTGCATGGTTTCTCTTCGTTAGGTTCCCGTACCGCCGGCAGTTCTCGCCGTAGAAACTATGCAACTGTCCCTTAACACAGGGAACTATTTTAACTACGCCACCTTAGGCCAGTCAAACTATGGTTTCCAGGCACTTTTCGCCAGAACAACTACATCACCTTAGCCACCATGGCGACATAAACGGTATCTCCCGAGTCCCTTATTATTGATTCCATTGTGTAATTTACCTGTTTCCTACAGTAAATATTGCCACTGCAGTCATACTACAAATGTACACCACTAGAATTTAGTAGGGACCTTGTTATGATAGGGTCAGTCATTCGGTTTGGACCTGAATTCACTACTAGGGAACTATGGCATCATGGAAACTCACTATCACTTTACTCCGTGACGTTTTCTCCTAGTAATTCGCCAATTATTTCGGGCAAGAAATATTTATACTGCACATAATTCCAATAATCAGGCAAGTAATGACAAAAATCGAAGAATTCCTTCAAACGGGACGCTATAACCAAATGCAAGTCCTCCAAATGTATTACGATATATTTATTCTCTTGTTTTTTAGGTTTAGATATAACTCTGTTAAGATTTACTTTTCGGCGTCAAAAACTTGAACATCTCCAACTGCTTTCCATTATCGACGTCAGTATGTTACTATTCTCTAAAAGTCAACAATTGTTTAAATAATGTTGATTTTATGACAATAAAGTTAATTGCAAATTTTACGAATCGATTTTTAAAAAAATGAAAGGAGAAGAGCTTTATTTAAACATATTGACTATGATCCAGCAAGTCCATCTGCTTGTACAAATATCACTTAATTGTAGGAAGAAATTAAAAGTGAAAAAATAAAATAAAATCCGATAAAAATGGCCCACTGAAAATCTATCTTCACACTGTGCAAGTAAGCTAGAAAAAAATTTCTGCAGAAACATGATATATGTAAGTCACTGTCTTAAACCATTATCAGCAGAAATTGTTGACTTGTATGCATATGAAAAATGCTACAATGGATTCATATATATTTTGAGAGTGATAACTGCCTTCTAAAATACTCTTCGCATGAGGTTCTAAAAGACAAATATGTCATGCAAGAAAAAATGTTATGAACGAAAACTATAAATTATACAGACTGATGAAGGGAAAAACTAAGCACATGGATAAGGGACTATTGGGTAACGAAAACAACGAATATTGTCCACTTAGTCCGTGAAGAAGAGAATTGTAAAGTAGATTTAGCAGGACGTTGAAAACTAGTAAGTGAAATGTCCACTAAGAGTAATTTAGAAACTAGGTAATTGTATTACCAAACATCATCTATAGATATAAAAATAACTATCATAGGTTGACTGATGACTCCAGATGAACCATGCAATGAACAATACATATCACCTTTCGGTCGACTAATTTGTTTTTCTGACGACCGATCTGCGAATGGTCTTATATGAAACGGATGACTATGCAAGTGTTACGACTCTATGCTGACAAACTTAAGTAAGAGAAAAAAAGGAAAAACCAACAATTTTTTTAAAACTTAAGAAATAATTTAATTATCAAAAATAACTAAACTTAGAGAGGAACTTAGTGTAGTGAAGTGAATGCAAAATAGGACTTATAAAATTATATGAAGGTCCTAAACGAACGAAAAGTCCCTCATAGTTTTCAACACAGGGAATGTTCTGGTCCTCAAAGAACCGTGACGTTGTCAAGAATTCTTTCTTATAATTTATAACAGCTCCAGAATAATTGTATTGTCGAAATACTGAGCGTGTTTATGTCCACTTGACAGTACGAACAAATGTTTTTCCTCTCGAAATATATCTAAGTAAAACATAAAACACGTCTGCAGACTTACATCAGAAACACAAAATATTTGAATGAATCCAGAAATCGGAATGGAACTAAATTCTTACTTTTTTCCTTGCATACCCTATATTGCGACTATACTTTGCAATAGTCCCAACGTGACATCATACACTACAGATTTTGATGACCTAAGCATATTCACGTGACCTCGCGCAACCAATGGGAGACCCCAGAATTGATATCGAAATTCCATATCCTACAGTCACTGAGAAACTGCTATATAAGCGCCATTTTAAGTCTTATTATTACGAATAATATTACTAATTAACAACACGAATATAAACATATATTTATAAATTATACGCAATTTGTGTTCTTAACAGAGCCAGGTCACGTACAATTTGTAACAAAATATATACTATACAATTTGCAACCATGAATAAGAATTACAAAAATTAAAGACAATATTGTACCAGGAGTTACAAAAGAGAAAGATATACATAACCGATATGCGTATCAAAATATGAATCTATTTTTGGGGATGGCCATCGTCCTAACTTTATGGAATTGAGAGTTAAATTTAGAGAAGTTATTTTAAGTAATCTAGCTGTGCATAAAATTGGAAGAAGTAGCGGGAGACTCTTGAGTAAATATGTATTCTTCTAGCATGATGACGTTTTCGTAGCTGCAAATAATATGTCGTTTAGTGCCACCCACAGTTGGTTATGGCTGGGTTGTGTACGCATCAGCTTAGAAATATTACTTTCAGTTTATAATCATTTGGGAGCATTTTGTTTCAAACTTACTCTTCATAAAGTCACTATGCGGCGGCACATAAGCCATAGTTTCAACTCAGTTGTGGCTTAGTCTGGTTTTCTGGGGTTTAACACCATTTTTCAACACGCTTTATGCTACACATGACGCTCAGTATATTTGGTGGAAGAAGAACCCTTGAAGACCCCATGAATAACTACCAACCCAGTGGATGCTCATGGCAAACTTTCGCACATACCCACGCGGTGGAGCGGAGATTTGAACCCACGCGAACCGAGGTGAGTGATCTGTAATGGCAAGCGGCTTAGACCACTCCGTCATGCGGGATCTTCATCATTTTATCTCAGACGATCGAAATCATTTCTTTCAGGATACTACCAAACTATGATCTAATGCATGTAATCTTGCACAGGATGTCGTCTTTAGAATAAAATGTTAAACCTTGTGCGCTCATAAACAATTTTTTTCTCAACTCTTTGGAACACGAATTTACCTCTTTCAAGAAGCAGTCAAACTAATCTTGCCAATATTACTAAATTATGTGTTCCAAAATCACCATCTTAGTTCATAAATACACGCGAAGTAATTTATTATTATTTGTCAATTCATTATAAGATCGCTAAAAAAAATTCATCGAAATAACAGCCTACTATATTAGGTGGCGCTATACAGTTTCGCATTTTGCATAGGGTTAGGAATTTAAAGAAAAAGAATGTCCCTGGCTTTCCTCACTGGTTATACTGGCTATTTAAAAAAGACCTTGTATATCTTAGGTATAATGCAAAGAACCTTTAATTCCCTTTATTTTGGTGTATGATTGATGGGTGTACTATGGGTTATAGAGTATACAGCTTGGCCTTACTTCAAATGTGCACCTTTCAAAAAAGTGCTAGCTCTACTTGGTCATTTTCACTTCCTGAACTTCAGAGGTCAATTGTATAAAAAAGAGCCGATAACTTTTTTTACATTTTATATATTTGGTAATTCATTCATTGCACTTTCAGAAGCTGGTATTGTCTAGTCTGGCAAAATTCATTTTCCCTATTTTAATAGCTGCTATGTATAGTGTACTTTAGACTAATTCAGACTGATTTTTTAACACAAGGGAGCAGTCATTTTAGTTAGCAGTGTGCTTAAATCATGTAAAATTTCCAAAAGTACAATATCCAAAAGAAATATCATCCACATTACATTAATGTAGCATAGAGGTATGCAAACATTCTCTCCACTGTGCATGTTTTAAATGCAAACTACTTCACCTTACATACGTCACTCTCTCAAAAGTACATATTATCTGGTGAGCGCCACCATAAAGAAGATGTAGGTATTATTTTTTATGATTTAATTATGTTTATATGGCTGAAACATTTAAGTCGCAAGCATCAAAACAATCCTTATGAATAATTCTCCTGCCTTTTTCCCCACAGAACAGTATTTATGAGAGTCAGAGTCTCTAATAAGTCCAGCCTACCCCCCCCCCCATGATAAAAGTGAGCTATTTTAAGAATGCACATTACATTTTGTAAACATAGCAACCAATGTTATGCTGAATGACAGGGACATGAAACTAGCCAGAATTATTTCTGAGATATCAACAATGAATTTTACAATTAGAAAAGGGAGGTAACTCATCAGCTTCATAAAGGTCAAAGGTCAAAGTGTATAATATTTGCCTATTGTTTAATATGGAAGAAGCGAATTCACTTTCTCTTCATTTATTTTTTTATTTCATTGCAAATAAATGAAAGAAACATTTTCACCATATATTTCTGTCACTTATTGCAACAGTTTTAAATTTAAGTTGACTCTATTCCTATATTCTAAGTCTTCTAATTTCCCCATAATTAAGGTCACTACTCACACAAATATACCTCATGGCAAATTATGTAAGCAAGAGAAAAATGATCATAATTAGCTTATTTTCATGCTTAAATGCAATATGAATGTACCATTTTATTCAGAACATCATACATAATTATATGAAAATAAAAAAAAATAATTGCAAACATTTTTTTATTTTCTTTAAGGTGGCGCTATACAGTTTCGCATTTTGCATAGGGTTAGGAATTTAAAGAAAAAGAATGTCCCTGGCTTTCCTCACTGGTTATACTGGCTATTTAAAAAAGACCTTGTATATCTTAGGTATAATGCAAAGAACCTTTAATTCCCTTTATTTTGGTGTATGATTGATGGGTGTACTATGGGTTATAGAGTATACAGCTTGGCCTTACTTCAAATGTGCACCTTTCAAAAAAGTGCTAGCTCTACTTGGTCATTTTCACTTCCTGAACTTCAGAGGTCAATTGTATAAAAAAGAGCCGATAACTTTTTTTACATTTTATATATTTGGTAATTCATTCATTGCACTTTCAGAAGCTGGTATTGTCTAGTCTGGCAAAATTCATTTTCCCTATTTTAATAGCTGCTATGTATAGTGTACTTTAGACTAATTCAGACTGATTTTTTAACACAAGGGAGCAGTCATTTTAGTTAGCAGTGTGCTTAAATCATGTAAAATTTCCAAAAGTACAATATCCAAAAGAAATATCATCCACATTACATTAATGTAGCATAGAGGTATGCAAACATTCTCTCCACTGTGCATGTTTTAAATGCAAACTACTTCACCTTACATACGTCACTCTCTCAAAAGTACATATTATCTGGTGAGCGCCACCTTAGCTATGTGATCTTTATCTTCGATGGTTCGAAATAAGGAAAGAAGGCTGAAGTTGCCGTTGTATCACCACATGTCACCTTCTCAAGCCGATTACTAGATATGGCCTCTTTTTGTTGACAGAATGCATTACATCCTGGCAAAGATATTTTAATAAACAGAAACCTCTCCAATAGGATTTCACCATCATTTTGGTCTCCCTTTCCACACTGAAAACAATGCGAAAACAAATCATCCCGTACATATCCGAAATCTTACTGAAACTTCATTTGCACATACAATTTGGTGAAAATATATTGTCGGCAGCTGGATGTGTCGGGTATCAGAAAAATTACACACATTCCCCATCCCCTGTCAACACCACTGGTAAATCAACCCCTGTTCAAAAAACTCATATGATGTTAAAGATCACGCTAATTGACCACAGCTTGAAATACTTAACTACAATAAGACATAATCGTCCTTCTATTATAATTTATAATTATAGTCTGACCTGAGGTTTACCAGTGGCTCTGATTCAGTGATCATAAATGTACAAAAAAGGGATTGGTGTGCTTTGATAATTTCATGCTAATTTATCAGATGGTTATGGATAGCTGCACTAAGCGATTCTTGCTCTTATCTTACTTCTAAGTTCTTTAGTGCTGTTATTCTGAAGAAAACGTTTAATGAAAGTATTTAGCATGTATTTATAGGTTACTGCATTTGTACTGGAAAAACGAGTTCATGTTTTCCCATAAAAATGCTGTAACCTTTTAATTATATATTCATTTTCTTATTCTACCTAAGGCTTAGTTATATAAGCAAAATACACTGCAAGAAACAACGTAAATGAATGTATGCCGTATTCCAAACAAGCGCAGATTCATCATTACACAACAACAACATTATTAATGCGAACATAACTCCAACAAGATAAATTTGAACTTGTCGCGCGCTATATATAAGTTTCGAAAGAAAATGGTGTCTTTGTCTACTTAAAATTGAAATTTGGAGTCATATTGTGTATGAATGTGCATTGCAACAAGTTTTCTATTTTATCTGAAATGAATAGATTTCGGTATTGTTGTCGATTCTACGAAAATTCGTGATTATGGACTGGATTCATCTGTGCAAATCTTACATGAAATAAATTGGATTGAAGTAGCACGGGAGAAGCGTGTTTACATTTGCAAGTGTGTTTGTTCTGTCATTGACTATTTGAAATCATAATGTGGGAAACATATGAAGTGTTTCAATTGCAATTATCAAAAAGACGCTATTGAATTTAATGTTTATTTCATTTTGAGTGCAGTAAGGTGGCTGTAATTGCACTTGGAATATAGTCCAAATCACAGTACAATTTCCAAATGTGTAATCAAGCTTGAGAACTCATGACATGGCTCATGTAATTCGGATTTGCAGAACTAAGAAAGTATATTTTGAGGAAATTCAGAATGTAAAACTGTAAGTATATTTTTGCCATTCGTATTACCAGCTAAAGGAGAGAGTTTATGCCTTTATAACTGGCATGTTATTTGTAGGTACCAAGCAATTTTATGAAATCTGGCGTCAAATTCCAAACCTTTGTATCAAAAAAGTAAACGCGGAATGTTGCAAATCAGCTGGTATATGGCAGTCCACGAAACATCTGCTTTAGTTCATTCAGAAACAAATTTAATCAACCAAAACGTAAAGCATCTGCTACACGAGAGCACATGATTTGTTTACAAGGTAGTTCCAAATACACTATTGGGCACACGTGTCCTGCGCGTGAGTGCAATATGAAGGTGTGCAATATCTTAAATTACTAAACGATTCTAACAATGTAAAGTTAACGGAGAAATAAATGAGCATATAATAATGCTTGTTATTACTATATCAACGATTTAAATTTAATAAATTAAATTAACGTAGTCGATCTCAGTCAGAATCTATATAAAAATGGTCAAGGAACCAAAATGCCTTACTGTAATTTTGATCTCATTTTATTATATGTGATCATGAAATCAATGAATCAGATAGGTATTTTGCACACGGGTAATTGACGCTTACGATAAGTGAAGGGATGAAGTTCACAAGACATATCATTGAATAATGTGAGTAATAAGTTAATTTACATTTGTCCCACTAACATTCTGCTAATCATGACGGAAATATGCGGTGAATAGAGGGGCTATAGGGCGCTTTGTTTCCTAATTTTTCAATCATTCGCTATTGCGTGGTATCAGTGAAAGTTTATAGAACGTTGACAACTTTAATGTTTACAAATTTGACTCGTTCTATTCAGATGGACATTTGCTTCTACAACTAAACCGCAATTCGCTAGAACCATATATTATCCAAAACACTCGTATAATAATGTTCTGTATTAAATAATACAAGGTAGAGTGAAAAGTATAAACAAAAAGTTTTATTTAAACTTTTTGATACCGATAATGTAAACATTTCTTATAGAATCATATAGAGTGCACACGTAGATAAAACTGAGTCAGACAAAAACAGTCAATGATATTTGCACAAGGATATATATCATGTTTAGATCCATATGATAAAAGTTTCCTCAATTCTAAAAGTGTAAGTAAGAAATGAATATATATATATATATATATATATATATATATATATATATATATATATATATATATATATATATATATATATATATATATATATATATATATACATACATACATATAAGTTTTTGGAGACGGTATCAAAGCGAACGGTAATACTGTCACTCGATAAGAAAAGACAAATCCTTCGAAATCAAACATTCGTAAGGTACAAAGTGCAAGCAAGTATTATAAGCGAACTATAAAGTTCCATGTAAATGAGTACAATTACCGTATACACGTAAATCTCAGACAATTGAAAGTAAATGCCCGGGATATTTCTGGAAAATTATGTATAATATTTTAAGTAAGCACTATAATTCAAGCATTAGACAAGGTACGCTATAATTAATGCATTACACAAGGTACGCTATAATTAATGCATTACACAAGGTACGCTATAATTAATGCATTACACAAGGTACGCTATAATTAATGCATTACACAAGGTACACTATAATTCAAGCATTACACAAGGTACGCTGTAATTCAAGCATTGCACAAGGTACGCTGTGAGTCAGGCGTTACACAATATACGCTATAATTCAAGCATTACACAAGGAACGCTGTGAGTCAGGCGTTACACAATATACGCTATAATTCAAGCAATTCACATGGTAGGCTATATTTAAAGTATTTCAAGTATTACAGAAGGTACACTATATTTCAAGTAGTACACAAGTTCCGCTATAATTTAACCATAACTCCGCTGTGTAATTCAAGCAATACACGAAATACACTATAATTCAAGCAGCACACAATGTATGCTATAATTGAGTCAGTACACAATAGACGCTATAATTCAAGGAGTACACAATGTACGCTATATTTAAAGCAGTACACAATGTACGCTATAATTTAACCAATACACAAGGTACGCTATATTTAAAGCAGTATACAATGTACGCTATAATTCAAACAATACACAAAGAACGCTATAATTCAAGCAGTACACAATGCACGCTATATTTCAAGCAATTCACAAAGTACGCTATAATTCAAGCAATACACAAAGAACGCTATAATTCAAGCAACACACAGGTAAGCTATAATTCAGGCAATACACAAAGTACGCTATATCTCGACCAGTACACAATGTACGCTATAATTTAAGCAATACAGAAAGTACACTGTAATTCAAGTAGTACACAATGTACACTACATTTCAATTATTATACAAGGGACGCTAAATACGTATTTTATAACTTATAATGAGAATATTGAGCTATACATTTGCAGCAATCTTGATAAACTTGACACAAAGTCGGACGAAGATGATAACATACGGAATTCACCTATAACCAAATTAATAAATGTATTAATGTTCTAAACAATAAATATAAAAACTCCATCAAATGAGAGTATACTTACTGAATATTTATATGTACCATTTGTTTTTTGTAATATCTGATTTTTAATTTAGTACTTCAGACAGGTTTTATCCCGGATTCATGGTTTGAATGTATCATATCACCAGATTACGAGTGATATCTATACTTAATATGCATTGTTTGCTACTTATTTTTTTAATTTCATTAGATGTTATTATAATGCAACATTGTATTGTATATTGGAGTTAACCTTGTTCAAAGTCAAGTTTGTTTTCTATTTCGCCTGAATTACTGAATTTTGTTACAGATTCTGTAAAACGCTAAGACAACGCCAAATTATTTTCTACGTGTATGGGTTTACTATTATTACCATTAGTAATAGAGGTAAGCAAGAGTGGTTTGGTCTGAGTCTAGGTTATTAGGATTTCCGTAGCATACCTGACATAATACAGGTTATGTATTATAATTGTAGTAATAGACTTTCTAATTTATAAGTAACGTTTTATTTTGTAATCACTGTGTTGTTTCTAGAAGGCTTTTTTCCATTCGGCATTGGTTTTGGTTATAAAAAAAATAACAATTGTGACTTGAGGTCAAGTAGAGGAATGGCAAATTAATCATTCGTACCTTACGATCTAGCTGAAACTATTTGCTTTATAGTTGTGCATGAAGTTCGATTGGGCTGGAATTTATTTCTTAAAATTATTTAATTCAGTGAGGTTTTTAATTCTGTGAAAGTATAGATGTTCATAAGTATTATTCTTGGACAAAGACATTCACTGGGATTTATAGTGAATTCAAACCTGGAATCGTATTGCTGTGTTTCGACAAAAGGCTGTTGGCATATCAACACATTACTAGCCACCACAGACACATTACCACTTTCAGCGTTGAATTTAATTTGGATTTCCGCTAATGTTTATTCAGAACATTTATTATTAGGACTTTGTCTGTAAATCTAGGATAATTTGATTTAACTCGCAATACCGTAAGTTTTAATTTTTATATTTTCACCTTGTATTCTAGGAAAATACGTTCTTTCCTGAATTATACAAAGCTTGTTTCTTTTCACTCTTGTCCGTTACTTATTGTACGTGAACTAAATCGTAGCAATAAGCATACCCCTACAATTACAGGCCAGTTACTATCCTTACCTGTTTCAATTAATTATTTATCACCATAATGAATCGATTCATGAATTAGATATACCTGTAATGCTTTACTTCCCATTGGACGGTTTGTTCCACAAAGATAAACCTCTTTACGGTCTCCGACCATATGGCGATGTCTGGACGAAAGTATTTCCGCATAACATTCTGAAATACGAGTTTGTCCGTAGGTCCGCTCTCATCTCTCATTGAATAATCCAGCAATGTTTTTTGTCCCATGTTTTTTGTCCCTCTTTAACAGATAGGATCAACCGAGGACCCGACCTCCCTGGCTTTAGGACTTTCTATAGCTTTCTCTCCATCCTATACATCGATATCGACCATCTGCCTCCAACTGTATCGTCCTTGGACCATGTCAACCTGGCATGATTTAATATGCTGGATTGTAGCTTTTACAAGCATAAAAGGCACATAGAATCATCCATGACGTTCAAGCGTTATAAAGTTGCTTGTGACGGGGGAGCAGATAGTACACAGCCCTAAGCAGGAACGGGATTTTCAGTGGTTTGTATCGCCAAACGTATGTCCATTCCAGTTCTCGCTCTGGCAGTTGTCATCTTGTTCACATAGTTTGGTCACTCATATCGATTGCTCTCGCTTACCTTTCTTCATCGTCACCTCTGCAAATTTTCATCAAGGACTATAATGACTCGGTCTGCTGGTCTTTTGTATTCCTTTTAAGGAATTTCCTTTAAACTAGCCAGGTTCGTCGTTTATGTAAACTCCGAACAGTATATATATATATATATATATATATATATATATATATATATATATATATATATATATATATATATATATATATATATATATATATATATATATATATATATATATGCCGTAGTCTGCTCACAACTTCATTCACTATTGCTCGTGAACAACATTCTTCCCGTCCTAACTTTTATTCCGGCTTCGTATAATTTTTCGTACTCAAAACCATTAATGTCAACGGGAGTATAGATTTGGCAACCTTGGATTCCACGCCCAACTAGCTATAGCTTGCATGACCTGCCGTAAAGGTAAATGCTGCCAAATTAGGAGGAATAGCTAGTATTCTTCTCAGTGTCTGTCCATGATCTGTTGTAGATTCTCGATGATGCTTATATGGATTCACTCATCATAAGTTGCGACGTGAGCCTTGGGAGTGAATCGTGCTTATATATCCATATCATGAAATGTCCATTAAGGCCGGAATGGTCAATTGTCAATAACAACATCTTCCACATGTTTCTTAAATCAATGTCCACGTTTTGTGCCTCATAATCATGCATCATACCACTCTCCAGCACAATGGTTGTAAATCTACAAAGAAATCTCATGCATTTCACCAGATTATTGTATGCGATGCCGCTTCTATTTATCGCGTGACAAATATCCCGCAATCGACTAATGGATTATCAGTCCTCGAATGTTCTTGCAAACTTCCACATTGTGACACCATGTTTCCGCAGTATCACTAATCCGTGTTGCTTGGACTATCCGTTTAGTTAGCACTGTATACGCACCATTCGGACTAATGTTCTCATCCCTTTTCGGTAAGCCATGGGCTAAGTTTCCTCGTTATTCTGTTGCATTTGAATGTTTATTAAATAATGACTGCGAAACGGGGTACCAATTTTTCAAACCACTCATCCAATCATCACATAAACTGGTGTAATTATTGTCAACTCAGTCTTAGCTTACGGGGAACCAGCCTTTTGTTCTGTTCCATAAGATCTCATTTCTGTTGACGACAAATCTTATGGGCTTTTTGACGAATTGGAATATTCCGGCTTCGCCAAGTCAACGAATAATCCAGAGCTATATCGAACAATGTGTTTTAGTAAACATTCAGTGCAGTGTGCGGTGAAAATTGCAAGTATTTGCATGGGTGTCAGCTTCCGCCAAAACAGCAGATATTATATGATGACAAGATAAAGCACGATTGCGTGTATGATAAAGATACGAAAATAAGAAGACAATACAAATGACGGGCAAACGAACACGACTGGCGTGAGGTCAATCCCTTAAAGGCTGTGATGTTGTGCACTTTTTGGACTGAATATTAGAAGAAAACTTAAAGTGTTCTGGGACGTGTATTCGTTGATGGACTATAAAGCAAACTTTCATAAACCGTCCTTTAA
>JAPYKE020000086.1:110000-197500 GCA_028554795.2 Sinohyriopsis cumingii
ACACTGTATCACATGTTTGTTCGAAAATAATATGGTTGATGGCGCAAGGCCTAATGGGTACAAGACATCATATGTATTTAATGCTGGCCAAACAACCCGATGGAATTCTCTGTAAAACATATTATATTCAGTAACGTGACAAAATAACATTTATGTGACATGTAAAAAAATAACGCAATATAAGAATCAAAATAATTGCACCTTTACTCGAGAGTGTTAGCACTTTCATGTAATAAATATCTAAACAGCAACCATGATTATTATTTTTTTTATTATTATTGTTGTTGTTATTGTTGATTGTGGTGTTAGAAGTAGGTTTACTCAGTGGTTTCCATCTGTGATTTCCACCACAAACGAATATATACTGGTTCAGATCAAGTTTATAATGGACCTAAAGCTAATAGGAGCTCAACTCTTACGTCAATGTGGAATGAAGGGCCTACACACTACTAAGGGCAAATGCTATATCTGTATAGGTTATTCCGGCCCAGGGCTAATGGGGTCTTATTTCTTCCCTGTAGAGTACCAATGCATGGACACTTCATCGAGAAGTTTTGTTCTGCATGACAGCAACCTTTCAGCTGTAAAGCTGATTCCAGTAATTCACAACAGCAATCTTTCAGCTGTATTATTGACCCCAATAACGTTTGTGGAATGAATAGGTTCTGCTAGAACATGTCTGCGTGTCAGTCAGGTTACAGACGGGAAAGGATTGTAATATATGGGATCATCTTTATGTAAGCCCTATTACGGTTAAACAGAGCAATTTAGTATCTAATTTTGGACAATATATTTTCATATATGCGAATATTTATGTTCTGCGAACATTTCATTTTCATATATGTGTGATTCATGTGTGAATATCAGAGATTTCAATATAAACTCACAGTTTCATTGTTAAAGCTACGCTAAAAATAAATCAAAAGCACACACACAGAGACACAGTTTCATTGAATTATCATAACAGTTGCATATCTGTAAATGGGAACAGAATATTGGAATGTGTTAAAAAAGATTATCAGCATCCATATTTGTTACAGGCATAACATAATGTGAATAGTTAATTGGGCGAAATATGGAAAACACTTACAAACAATTTTTAATTCAGCATGTCATTGGAATAGTAGTATTTTACGCATGTGTACACAAATGGTGATGAGTAATTGTTTAATCTAAAAAGCACGATCTGTCGGAATTGCAGAACTTAGAATTGGACTCACTTCGTTTCTATGTATACAAGTTGCAGCAAATATTAAACTGCCGTAATTAAGCTATATCTACTCACAAAATTAGAACCTACTTGTTCTCTCCTGTGACAGTCTTTTACAATTTCCTTGTCTGAGGAAATGATTGATCAACCGGTGCTAATTGTTTAATTTATCAATCATATGATGAACGTATGGTTTTATGTTGTGTTTTATAGAAACGTATGGTACTCTAAACGGGTGTGAGAAAAGGAGCACAACACCATTTTTAACACGTGACAATTTTAGTTTCTTGCCACTGAGGGTAGGGGGTCGGCTGAGGTCGGGGCGAGAGTCACGGGCCACCAGAGCCGCGAACCCCACCACTCCATTCATTCTGTTAAATCCCCCAATGTCACAATGATCTCTTGTTCAGTAATATCGTCACTAATAGGCGGATAAGTTTATTGATTAACTACATCAATGTTCATTTGAAGGCAAGATACACGATAAGGTTTGAACTGTCCCAAAAAATCGGTCTTCATGTAATGCAGCGTAAAACTGTTAGGGCCTTTGTCATTTAATAACGAACCTTAATTGTTTTTCCTAGATTAAAGTAAAGACCCATCAGTGACGACAACATCAACAACAACAGTAAAACAACAGTGACGACAACATCAACAACAACAGTGAAACAACAGTGGCGACAATGACGGATTAAGATTACCTAAGAACTGCCCTTTAAATTTTCTTTGATCCGTTCGACGTGAAAGGAGCACACTTTAATGCAAATTCCGCAACAATGAATGTAATGTTGATTTTAAAATTATTTATTGATTTAAGATGATCTTTAATCACAAGTCAGAATAAGCACACAGGAACAAATTCTGAATAAATATTAAATTTCGTATTCCCAAAGAATATCAGATTAAAAACAATATCAGCATACTAAACGATACACGTTGAATGTTTTGGAATGCAATGGGACTATCGTAAGTATTGTTTTGGAATGCAGTAGGACTGTCATAAGTATTGTATCATAATGCAGTGAGACTATGATTATTGTATTTGAATGTAATGGGACTATCATGATCCTCAGATTGGAGTGCAATAGACTCTCACAATTTATTGCACTGGATTGCAATGGGACTGTCATAATTTATTGCATTGGAATGCAATGGGATTGCCATAATTTATTTCACTGGAATGCTATGGGACTGTCATAATTTATGGCATTAGAATGTACGAGGACTATTATAATTTTTTTTTTGTTGTTGTATGGTTTTAACGCCATTTTTCAGCACACGATAGGCTATACATGGCGGCCAGTATTAATGGTGGAGGAAGAACCCGGGAAAACTGCGGAAAGAACCACCGACCACGAGACGCTACTGGCAAGTTTTCTCACATACCCGAGAATCCGAGACTCGAAACCACGCAGGCAGAGGTGAGATGGCAGTGATGGTATTGTTTCAGAGTGCAATGGGACTATCGTAATTATTATTTTAGAATGCAACGGGACTATCGTAATTATTGTTTCAGAATGCAGTGGGACTATGGCAATTATTTTTTTTATAATGCAATGGGACTATGGTAATTATTGTTTTAGAATGCAATGGGACTATGGTAATTATTTTTTGGAATGCAATGGGACAATCGTAATTATTGTTTTAGAGTGCAACGCGACTATCGTAATTATTATTTTAGAGTGCAACGCGACTATCGTAATTATTGTTTCAGAGCGCAATGGGACTATCGTAACTATTGTTTCTGAATGCAATGGAACTATCGTAACTATTGTTTCTGAATGCAATGGGACATTGGTCATAATTGTTTTAAAATGCAATGGGACTATCGTAATTATTATTTTAGAATGCAACGGGACTATCGTAATTATTGTTTCAGAATGCAGTGGGACTATGGCAAATATTTTTTTAGAATGCAATGGAACTATGGTAATTATTATTTTAGAATGTAATGGGACTATGGTAATTATTTTTTTGGAATGCAATGGGACAATAGTAATTATTGTTTTAGAGTGCAACGCGACTATCGTAATTATTGTTTTAGAATGCAATGGGACTATGGTAATTATTGTCTTAGAACACAATGGGACAATCATAATTATTGTTTTAGAGTGCAACGCGACTATCGTAATTATTGTTTTAGAATGTAATGGGACTATCGTAATTATTGTTTCGGAATGCAATGGGACATTGGTCATAATTGTTTTAAAATGCAATGGGACTATCGTAATTATTATTTTAGAATGCAACGGGACTATCGTAATTATTGTTTAGGAATGCAATGGGACATTGGTAATTATTGTTTCGTAATTCAGCTAGACTACCATGATTATTGTCTTTAACAATGTGTTTAACTAATTGGACTGCTTTGACGAGGAAACAGCTTGGACTATGTAGCCATAATATGCATGAAAGCTTTTAGTTTTTGAACACTCTGAAATATTTTCCGCTTTCTGGGCAACTCAGTGCATGCTGTCAGTGTTGAATTATTACCCACAAAAGATTTAGTAATCCGCTTTAGTTGAAGGATTGGTAATGTATTGAAAATGTTTAATGTGAAAAGCTTATGTCTTGAGGGGATAGAGCAACTTCATTTCCGATTTCAGAACTGCGTTTGTATTCATTGTGAAGTCAATTAGCGGAATACTTGAGAAAGTATTTAAAGAAAAAAAGAATAATTATTGTTGATCTTATGTTACTTGTTTAGGCTCGAATAAACATTAACACAAGAAAAAGTTAAAACAACAAGCTTTCAAAACTACAATAATTTATGTTCCTGGAAAAATTCTGAAAAAAAATGAAAAGAATATGAAGTTATGGTTTTAAGAATCAATTCAAAATAACCAAAGAATAATAAACGAATAAAATTTTAGTAGTCCTAATAACAAAATGTTCTAATGATTTCAAGTTCGAGTCTTGACAAAGAATCCAAGATGGAAGACGATGACATACGCTGTAACCTGTAGTGTTGAAGTCTACAGTTCCTTATAGAAACAAGAATTATCACTCCGGGTTTGTAAATCTAAATAAATTTTTATAAAACATGTCCTTGTTCAACACTTTCATATGAACACACGTATGTTCCAGGAAAAAAAGAATTAATCCTTTTGAATTCAAGTAATTGCAAATAACGCCAAACATCACAACATACAACTTCCATGGGAAGAAGACCAGCTTTCTACTGAGAATATCTCTCCAAAAACAAAGGTTACATCGTAATCTTAAACGCAAAAAGTGGGTCACGTGATCATGTTCCAGAACCTCGTAGAAATTATGTGCTTGGTAAAGATTACGTACACTCAGTGTGGCCCTGACGAAAACCAATCATTTTGTTCTAAGAAATAAAAAAAATTAAGCAATTGTTTACATCTTAAACACGTAGCCCCATCGTGACCTCGACAACAACCAATAATTTTAAAATAAAAAATGACCTATTTACGTGGTTGCTACTAATTTTGAATCAAGGTCATGATCTAGATCAACACCTGTTGTTTATAAAACAAACCGTCAATGTCAAACTATTTACTGGAAAAGGTATTATCTCCTGTGAATAAATTTACATTACAATAGCATGCAATGAAAAATAAAAATAATTTAAAACTGACAAACAATTAAATTGAAATAAATATATATTAAATCAGATATAATTATATCAAATATACATAACATGAAGAAAGAAAAATCATTTTCTCTTTTACTTCATGGAAGATTCATAATTTGTTTTTGCTTCCAATCGAGCTTTGACAATACAATTATCAATGTATACATAGTATGGTTTCATATGAGTATTGTTTTCCTTTTGTATCATTGTTATTTGTTTTTGTTGTTGTTTTTGCTGTTGCTGTTGTTATTGTTGCTGATATTTTTCCTCTCCATAATATGCCATCAATCAAGTCATTTATTTCATGTTAAACTGGGGTCCAGGAGATAAAGTCTCAAGAAAAGAGTAAAAGAAAAAAGTCATGGAAAGTACATAGCAAACAAAGTCAGAGAGACTAAAGTCACGCTTATGCAACGTAAGTTAAAACGAAAATGTTCTTATAATTTAGTAGCATAATAATACACACTATACACTACATAAAATTTCAGAACATTTCTTCATGTCTAATCTGCATCCTTACATTTGTGACATATTATAAGCTCATTTAAAACATTTTTTCAGCCAAAACCACTTTTCCAAAGTCTCAAACAAGTTAAATACTACTCAGGTAAACAGGTAAGATTATGCTCGAGTTTGCAAGGTGGAGAGAGAGAGAGAGAGAGAGAGAGAGAGAGATGCAAGTTTTATACTCTACTCGATAGCCACCGCACATAATTATATGTTTTCCTGTACTTGTATTAATAAGTTATATGTACTTCGTTCCTCCACAATAAAATTACTGCATTTTTTGATTTATCTAACAATACTTTATTATCACGCCCTGTACTAACTTTGTTTCGTTTTATCTTCTATCTCATGCAGTGTTGATTATTATACTTTTGCTCTTTGATGTCCTCTCCTTTGGTATCCATTCGACTGATTCAAACATCTAAAAACATCTTTTGCAATATATGACAATGGGATTTGATAAGTTATCTGAACAGTATCGGGGATCGTGTCGCTTACAATTAGTATGATTATAAGCTAGATTATTATTATATTGTCGTAAAATAAATGAAGTTATAAGTCACTAAGTAACCACGCATGGGCCTATGGTCTATGTTATATAGACATAGTTCACATGAGCCTATGGTTTGTTTATAGCTTGTATCATACAATAATGAACCCTGGATCACCAGCGTGCAAAACCTACGAAGAAGTATTACATCATGTGCACGTAAGTATACTTACACGAGCATAACTATAAAAGCTAAAAGGCTCATGTTCAATTATCCAAGGCCAAGACTATTGAAGTGGTTACACAAATGAAAGATAAATTGAATCTTTAATATAAATATTTAAAGTTCTTGATATTTTAAGGGGACGAAAATGAAAGATAATTCACTTTTCTTAAGCGCCCTTATCGATAAAATCAATAATATCTAAAATGAAATAAAGCACTTCAGTTTGGTGTCTGCTTAAATCCCCAATTCCCATATTATACCCTTTGATAAAGAAAGCCAAGGAGTGGAGATGAAAGATCTATTGATATTTAAAAAATAGTGTTCGACTTTCTCGAAGAAGATTTTCAATTAGCATCAATTACATATTTGCATGTACCCAAAATTATTAACACGATCCGCAATTTACATCTGTGATAAAGAAACTGATTACCCTCTGCAAGCTATGGGATGTACTTTAGGCATGATATCACTACCAACTCTGGTAACGGGATGTACTTTAGGCATGATATCACTACCCCCTCTGATAACAGGCACCTAATGGAGGTAAGAGTCCCATCGGCTCAGTGATAAGCGTTCCGAACTTTGACCAAAAGTGTGCTGGATGGAATCTGCCATTAGATAAACCCCTTTGGGCTTCCGTGATGCATCCTTGAGCACTGCACTTTACTCCGATAGCCTTAGCACTAACACGGTACTTGTGTTTCTTTGCCTTAACACACGAACTCTAACTGAGGCAGCAATCTATGACACTATTAAAATATGTTGTACCAAGAAGAGCTGCCAAAGGCTTCCACAGTTGGTGCCATTTAAATATATGTTTGAACTTCGAGTATGTAATAATAGGTTATGGAAAACTACAGTATAAACGGCCTTCAAAACTATATTCATAGTGCAACAGAAATGACGGACTCTCATAATATCTCGCCACAAATATAAGGACTACAAGGAAGATATATCCTATCGCAAAACAAATCATTTCACAAGCGTGGAGAAGTACAATGAGTAATACGAAACAAATGATGTACTTCCTCTTTTTAGTGTTATTATTTTAAAGATATCCTCTACATACATAGAAAAACATGTATCAAACTTAATTTATTCTATTCATAGTACACACAATTTTTTATAAAGTCAAATACACAAAGAATGAAACGTTAGTGACCAGAATGATCTATTGATGATTGGGGTTTCATTATCGCAAACACATGACACAGAAATACTAAAGTCATCAAACTATACAGATATGCCAAAGACACGGTGCGAAAGCAACAAACAGGAACTAGACATTATTTTGGTCTACTTTTAACCAAACATTCAAACTAGTGATTCAGCAATTACACCATGAAAAGATTTCAATCCAAAAATAAATTAAGTGTAAATAAGGGAAAATATAACACGTGTGTGTGTGTGTGTGTGTGTGTGTGTGTGTGTATACATTTTTCATTGAAAGGAAACGTGGCTTGCCGAGTTTCCTTTTAATTAACCATTTATACAACGTGTGGTATATCATTGATACATATTACATACTGTACATATATTTTATTTATATCACATGCAAATACATATATTTGCCCTTTGAACGGAGATTTCTGCTTATTTTGTCCCTTGTGCATAAGAGGGGAAGGGGAAACGGAAAAAGAAAGGATTGTCATTAAATTGTGTACCACGTTAAATTCGTTTAGAAAACGGGGATTATTATTACTTTGTATCGTAATGTTCATACAACACTAATGATTCATGAGTGAAAATTAATTATTGATGTATTGTTGTTGTTGTTGTTTTGGGGTTTAACGCCATTTTTCAACACGCGATAGGCTATACATGGCGGCCAGTATTAATGTTGAAGGAAGAAGACGGATATTTTTTGTTATGGCGTTGGATTCCTAATCAGAAGAATGTTGAATTCTTGTACTAAATCTATTACGGATCTGCAACAGCTATTTGACCTTCAGAAAGGTACTTTGCTCAACTTGCATCAGCATGATATAACCTGCAATATGTTGTTGTTTCGCACACACAAAAAACCAAGTTAACTGATATGAAATCTAATCATTTGCAGCATATTAGAAAAGAGTTAATTAAATCAAATAAACAATAAATGCTGACACAGCCATCATCATCAGAAAACTTTCAAAAGTTTGAGTCGCCTTCGTATGGCTGAAAGCAGTATTTGCAAACCAAATATAACTTTGAAATAATTAACGGAAACCTTAAATGTGAACAGTCTAATGTCATGTCCAGTAGGGATATGGCAGTAATATGTCTTCATAGGAGTCGAAAACGAGAGACAATCCTAATACTGTGTGTGACATTTCTTTCATCTTATTTAACCCTAGGCAGCAATTAAATGTAATTCTTATACTTCTTGATGAAAGACATTACCTGATTTATAACGTCAAAGGCATTACTGTATAGATATTGTGAAAGACTTTGCAATATTTATAATGTGAAAGACTTTACAATATTTATAATATGAGACATTACCTTATACATAACCTGAAAGACATTGCCCTATGTATAACATGAAAGACATTACCCCATGCATAACCTGAAAGACGTTACCCTATGTATAACCTGAAAGACGTTACCCTATGTATAACCTGAAAGACGTTACCCTATGTATAACCTGAAAGACGTTACCCTGTTTATAATGTGAAAAACATTACCCTGTTTATAACGTGAAAGACAAAGTGTTCATTGACGTTTTGACTAAAATACTACCTAGGGATCATTGTGATTTCAATCAACGACATTCTGGATTATATCCTTGTTACAAATAAAGACTAATGTGCAACATAAAGAAATGCATTTATTTGTTGATTGTATTAAACACGTTGTTTTCTCTTCTTTCTCTAACATACTTAAATGCGCATAGTCATAATATAAATGCATGTACAAGTTATACTGACAGATCAACGGAGACAGTTATGTCGTTACATTGTATATGCATGTACAAGTTACACCGACAAATCAACGGAGACAGTTATGTCGTTATATTGTATATGCATGTACAAGTTACACTGACAAATCACCGGAGACAGTTATGTCGTTACATTGCATATGCATGTACGAGTTACACTGACTGAATTATAGCTACTATATGGAGACATGACTGTATGTACGTTGTATGGGCATGTATAAGGTACAATACAGTAATTCGAATGATCATCCCTTCCTGGTTTAACGGGATTTTAACTTGTTCTAACATACATTTTTAAAATAACAGTTATCGAATTATTACCCGTCATGCATTTCAATTAGCCTTAAATCAAAATTCTTCCACTCTGACACACCGTTTTCGCTGGGGGCAATACTACTAGTGTTTCTAGCGACTGCAATTGACGTAGGGTATAGTGAGATGTCGCAATAATCCGGTTTATGGCAAAAGGATAATTCATGATCAAATCTTCCTCGCGCTGGGAAGTGCTAATTAGTGGTTAATATTCCTCTGGGATTAATTTATCCTTAACTGATGAGTGAAAATGATGCGTGAAATGTCCTAGGAGAACCAATTGCATCACATTATGGAACAATCCTAGTATAATAAAAATAGATTGACAAAATTTACATTTTCTGTGTAGTGACCTCCACATTATGTAAAATGACATGTTATGTACTGTTCGATGTTACAATCTATGTCATGACGAGTGCCATCTTTTTGTACAAAAAGCTAATGCAACGATGCTTTATTTGTCTAAACAATGTATTTGCTATAAAAAGTATATGATTACAGTTTAATGAGAGACGATACATTATCCATTTGGCTCTGTTGGAAGCGCACATGAATTGTATTCTTGCAATTATACTCTTCTGACGCGAAGAGCAATGACCATATATGGCAACGTGCAAGCAACTGTAGATATTTCAAACTTTAACGTGCAGAGAGCAACGCAACATTAATGTTGATATACCCTTTGATGCTTAACTTTCAGAGACTCACGCTGTTACATTTAGCGTCAAGTGTGATAATTTACATTTAGCTATGATAATTTTATTACTTATTATCTTCAAAATTACCGTTCATGATGGATAGGATTTCCATATAGCACAAGGATGTAACAAAATATAGTGGCGACAGATTTCCAGTCAGAGGCTAAGATGTGTACTGAATGTCATCGCAGTCAAACTTGACACGAAAAATAATGAATTATATATTTTTGGTCAAACAAACTCAAACCTTTAGCAAAATGTTTAACGTCTTGTCGAAAATGCAACTTAAATCATGCTGTGAGGGTTATATTTTACGGTAACTCAATTGCGAATTCAGAATTCAACTAGCGCAAAATACAGAGTTCACGCTTAATGAGATCGATATTATTTATGCTTGAGATAATTTTGGACAGATGGTTACACATCTCGTGTGCGCCGAATTTGACGGGTTGCGTTCCGGGTATGTTAAATTTGTAGCGTATCATGGGTGATTGAGCGATTAGACCACCAAATATTATCCCTTCGGCGGCCTAGTGGTTAGAGCGTCCGCCTTGGATGCGGGAGATAGTAGGTTCCATCCCCAGCCGAGTCATGCCAAAGTCTTAAACAAATGGTACTAACAGCTGCCTCGCTAGGCGCTCAGCATTAAGAGGTTAGTGTTAGGACTGGCCTGCCTGGTGGATAATGTGACTGGGTTTGACATCATGCTTCATGTCTGCGGCATGATGTCCCAGTGCTAGACATCACTATAAACTGCCACACTGCAGACATCGTAGCTATATGACAGAATTTTTTTAAAATCTACGTTAAAAATCCAAATCACACACACACCATACCAGGAATTATCTGTGTTATAGTTTTAGCCTATTCGTGTGTAATTGATCATTTAGATGGCATGAATTAGCTGTGCTATGTTTGTGTAATTGAAAAATCAACTTGAAATATATCTGTTGTAGTTTGTAGATTATCATGGGTAATTGAACACAGAAATCATTCTGAAATTTCTAGATAAAGCTTAAGATATACTCAAATGGTCAATTTGCGTCTAGCAATGGCGTTAAATAGACAGCGACGGAAGTACATACTTCTAAACACATGAACATGAAAATGAATGTGTAAATGGTTAATGTGTCCCAAATGCGACTTGACGATAGAGACCGACAGAGACCGACAAACAGACATACAGATAGATAAAAAGATATATATATATATATATATATATATATATATATATATATATATATATATATATATAGATAGATAGATAGATAGATAGATAAATTGATACAGAAAGAGAATATGGTCCGGACATAGTCGCTCTAAATCTCATCAAACCTTGCTTAGTGGTATTCTTCAAAAATATGCTCATCAAACCTTGCTTACTTGTCCTCCTCAAAAAGATACGAAATGTTGGTTACAACAATTCTGAACAATGTATAAAACGACCAAAATTTAATCAAGCAAGTTATAAAGCTTGAACTTGTTAAATGAATTAAACATGCCCGTGCCGCTAGTAACGGCACCAATCGCCTAAGCAACGTCCACCATCGTTCTAATCCACAAGGCAATGGGCTCATCCGAAACGATGCAAACGTCGATGGAAGGACACCAGGAGGATCAGATCCAAACTGTTAGGTAGATGTAAATTAACCCAGCATATTTCAAATGAGAAACGCAAGGTAGATAAATGAAACGGCTATTTAAATTTTACAGCTATTTACCATTTTTATGTATTGTATCTGACTCAATCGTAACAATATTTGATTGTAGATTGTTTTAGAAATCTTTACCATATATCTCTCTCCCATGCACTGTTTAAATATGTCCACATATTAATGATATTGGCTTTGTCTGTTTGGTGGGATTTGGGTGTTTGTCTGTGTTGTGGGTTTTGGGTGTTTGTCTGTTTGGTGGGTTTTGGGTGTTTGTGTGGTGGGTTTTGGGTATTTGTCTGTGTGGTGGGTTTGGGGTGTTACATACATTTCTTGCTAGAAGTTGCAGCTGAAGAATGTACAGTTTTGATATAGATTACATTTAGTAAAATTAATCAGCAGAGTTTGTCTTTGCAAGAAACTAAAATATAAACACAACTGACAATCTACAATGGTATTGCTTATCATGCAGAATCTCATATTATTATGTTTGGCAAATATACGTGTTTGTCATGGTTCCAGCTATTAAAGTTGATTCATAATATTTATCTCTAAAACAACTTTCCCCACTAAATTCTAACCATATCGTTTTACTAATTAAATTACACGTGCCATCGTTTTCTTGTTAAAACGCCGTTGAGGTTATATTCCCTGTGTCCGGTCTGTTGATCACATGACTTGGTATTACTAGAGACATGACAACATATTGTAATGCATGGTAGGCTTTATGGACAGTTATTTAGGACTTGGATTCGAGAACTCTTTTTAAACATAGCGATTATTGAATATTCTAAATATGTGAAGGATGATTCAATTGAAATTTGATGAGTAATGTTTGAGCTATAAAACATAAAACAACATTATTAGTCTCTAGATGTCTGTTAGTCATTCATTGGAACTTGACTGCTCTACTTGGATTCTAGAACTCTCTTTTTAAGCATAGCGATTATTGAATATTCTAAATATGTGAAGGATGATTCAATTGAAATTTGATGAGTAAGGTTTGAGTTATAAAACAACATTATTAGTCTCTAGATGCCTATCAGTTTTTCATTGGAACTTGATTCCTATATCTAGATGTGTATCAAACGTGTAGGAAGTTTTGGCAACTTTGTTTTAGAACAGACGATGTCTCCTTCATAAATATGGATTTATCAATTTTCAAATGACTTTCTGCCACAATATCACTGTTATCCCTTTATCGAATAAATGTGTATACTGAGTGAACTATGAACAAAGTATACAATTTAAAAGATACATGATTTCCGCTGTTAATTTATCAGACGAAATACAACAAAGGTACATACGATTGTACTGCTAAACGAATATACGTGTTTTAAATGTATAAGCAGGCAACGATGACAAGAAGAGATGAATTTCTCACGCAAGCGACAGAGAAATATAGCTGTTTTGCTAACCTTACTTTTCGTATCTCAGTCTAGTCATCTCAGACCAGTCGTCTCAGTCAAGGTGTCCACGCCGTCAGAACTACTTTATAAAAGAGAAACCATTGCTATCTTCTGCTCTGCCTGACGCAGTTGTACAAAAATCAAACAACAACACCAACAGCAACAAATCTATAACAAAAACCTAGTAACTTAAGGTAAATCCATCTTTGAGAACACACGATAAAAATATTTCGAGAGAGACAAAGACACAAAGGCATACGATGTCGAGCTTTTTGGTATTATGCTAGTTCGTTCCACACAACATGGTCAATTTTATCTATATGCAGGCCTAGCTCAGTACATTTTCAGGTCAGCGTCATTAAATGTAGATAAAGCTACCTGACTAGTTTTAAAAACTTCGTGTGAAACAAATTATATACTGTTAGCTACATTTAATGACGCTGACATGAAAAAATATTGTACTACAGATAGGATAAAATTCTCAATGCTGTGTGAAATGAACAATAACAGAAAACACTGATCCATGCATATAGACTATAGACCTATACACTTCATAGCCTCCCAACTCTCTTAACAAGGATGGAAAACTTAGTAACAGCCATAAAAGTGTTATATACAGCATGCTTTATTCTAATTTTCTTAAGCATCTCCATTGTTTCCCGGTTGATATTTAATGACAAATAATGCACTTACCAGCCAGAAGGAATCATTTATCCGTCAACACATTAATCCATAAGCAAATTTTACTGTAGCACTTGCCATGTTTTCAAGACAGAAAAATAAATGTTCAAAGAATCCGTGAACTTGAAAGTTTAGCACATGGTTATCTGCTATAGTCCGTTTTTGGAGCTTTTATTATGCACGATGGTACAATCAATATTAAGGACAACACAGGTATGTCACACACAGTTTCACCTCCTCCAAAGAAAAGAATACTTATATACGATAGTGACACAGATCTCTAATTACCCATGAATAATCTATAGAAAGATGTTACTCTTCGTTACAGCTTGTACTAAGTATAACTACAGTAGAGCTGAGTAGCCAATATCGTTTTATTATTTACAATATAACTTTTCAAAATTGGAACTGATGAAAATAAAAGTTTCTTGTAATACATATTAATTATTTATTGTCAATTTCATGTAACATCCATATATTAAATGTGATAAAACCTCATTATTATGCGACATTTCTATTGTTGTTATTTTTCTTTGTTCACTCGTATAACCTGTGTACTTCAGACGCAATGGTCACACTACAGCCCTCATTAATATATTTATATTCATGCGCCGCATGTAAACATTGGACGTTTACTAGTGAAGAATTCTTTTTACTTTTAATGAAAATACTGGGTGAGAAAAATAATCTACGTTGAGGTTTGGACCGAGACAAGGAAATCCCAGTCGCTGGGTTACATTATATGTCTCCCCACTCGCACAAGCCTCGTGGGGAGACAAATAATATAACCCCTTGACTGAGATTTCCTTGTCTCGATCCAAACCCCGACATAGATTCTATATGTTTTTGTACGTAAATGAACGAGAAAGTGTTTGAGGGAAGGAGTGCATGCCAAATAAGTACGCGAGTGAATACAATATATAGTGTAAGAACGCGAGTGAGTACAATATATAATAAGTACGCGAGTGAGTACAATATATAATAAGTACGCGAGTGAGTGCAATATATAATAATAAGTACAACATATAATAATAAGTAAAGTATATAATAATAAGTATAATGATGACTTAGTAAAATTGTTTTTTTTTAACAAGGTGTAGCTTTATAACTTGTTTATATAAATTTTCGTCATTAGTACAGCTAAACGTCCATCAGCCGGAGATTGCTAAGACCGACATTTGGTCTAAATTATATATTGTATTCACTCACGTACTTATTTGGCATGCATAATGATGACTTATTGAAAAACTAAGAAGACAGAACAAAAATTGACAAATAAGAACATACATGCCTGGAGGCTCGATACTAGGGTGTGCTGGGCCCAAGGCAGCATGCGGGGCCCAAGGCAACAAGCGAGGAGCGCGGGGCCCCAAGCAAAAAAATGCATTGAATGAAAGCGAGGGGCCCAAGGCGGTTGCATCGTTTGCCTTGCCCTAGGGCCGGGCTTTCATGTATGCATGCCCCTATTTATATATGCATGTACTTAACAAAATGCATTAAGAAATCGTTTTGTTCCTTTTGATATGTATGTACTAAGCTATTGTTTGCTATAATTAGACGTGTATCACTGATTATTCAAATTATTTTTATATGCATGTACCTAGCTATTTGTTTGCTATGATTAGACGTTATCACAGATTATTAAAATTATTCTTATATGTATTTACTTAGCTATTTGTTACTTTAAAAAAAAGTCATTTTGTTACTTTTTATGCATATCGTCAATACATTTAAGTCCGATTGATAGTAAATATAACATCCTATATGGTTATCTGAAATTGCTCTTTTAGTACGCTGGATATATGCAGATACATGCGTGTGACGTAACATAGATACATGATAGCGACATAAAAATGACGGAGAAGGAGATCATTTCTACCCATGAAAGAACATCAAACTATACAATCCGAGCACTCCTAGGATAATTTTGGATTGATATCAAGTACGACGTAAATAAAATTTACAGATGTAATTATCTTTCATCTTCAACAATTTTGATCTGGTTTCAGTTTCACCTATTAAAAAATGATCGCTAATCCATTGAAGATTACCCACCATCTGACAAACCTTTGCATGCGACTGGGGAGAGGGAAGTTGCTGCTATAAAGGGACATAGTTATAAAGATGTTCGATATACAGTGGAAGATATTTATATTATTAAGGAATTGCATTCTACAGTTGTTTATAACATATTGGACAATCAATGGGACACCGAAAAGATTGTCTCCTAATTGATGACGGCTGACCAAGGAACGCTAGGGTTTAATTTCCCAACCAACTATTCGCCAAAAATATAAACTGAATAAGTTTTGATGTTTGAATGAAATTGCCACAGGTGATGAGACAATAATTTACTTTTCTGTACCCGACTCAAGAATAAATATAAGAGAAAAAGAGCCCAAAAATTTAACCCACAAATATATAGATGTTTCCGGCCTTTCGCGATAGTTCTATTCGCATTATCAATGAAATATGCCCGTTCAATCTCGGAACCTGTGCTCGACTATTTGAGTGTCAACAAACATATTTTGTGCCTCTACAGTGTTTACAAAAGTCTTAGGCTGATTTGACCGATTTGGCTCAATCAGACAACGCGCTCATAGGGGTCCCCCGCGCGTTAGTAATATTTAATAATATGTCTATAAAAAGAAAGTAATTTTAAAGCGATGGAAGAAAATTTAAATTTCAATATCATACAAAACGTGTTTAAAAATTGATTTTCAAATGCCGTGCCCTCGTGGGGGCCCGGGCGCAATTCCAGGGGCCCTGGCCAAAATGATCTAAATCGGGTCCCGCATTTGCTAATGCTATTCCTGACCGTACGACCCGTCCGCGCACCGGTGTCCAAGTATCCATTTCTTCTATATAAATGTTCTGGCGCTTAAATCCGTCGTCGTGACAAACTTAATAAACGAACATACCAAACAAGCTTTGTCTGATTCTCTATGCATCCTAGATGTATCTCTAAATGATTTTTAGCTGATTTTATTTTCAATGATTTGCTGTCGGGCCGACGATTTGAAAGAAACCTGTTCTTGAATGTGCCGTATTCCAGTGAAAGAACAAGATACAAATATGTGAATACCAAATGGCAATTGGGATACATATTTTATGTCTATAGTTGTGATATTAATTTTGGAACTCTTCTCCTTTCCCATTTAGGAAATATATATATATCATTATATAACTTTTTATAATCTATATGTCCATATGTATGCCTGTTTCGTTCATCATCATTATCATGATCATACTCGTCACCATACTCGTCATCATCATCAACATCATCATCATCATCATCATCATCATCTCTCTCTCTCTCTCTCTCTCTCTCTCTCAGGATGAGCGGATCTTACAATGTGGCTCGCGTAGTATACATGCATGTAATGGACGAGACGAGAAGGCGCCATTACGAAATCAGTAAAGGCACTCAATGTAATACAAGTAAGCTTAACGCTTTAAATTGTCTATAATTATTTTTCCACATGCATCACGCAAATTATATGTGACCGAACTTTCTTGACCTGCTGTAATTCGATATTCTGGCTCACTCAACTAAAAACAGTATCCGATTTTAGGACAAACAAGCTACAGGAATATAATTGTTTAAATAGAGATTTCATCTATTATCACAAACACAATCACGTTTCAAAAAGATAGAGACATTTGGCAATGATTAATGTTGATTGCAAATCAAATTTTAGTTATACTCGACATTTGAGCGCAGAGTCTTTTTCAATACTATAATGCAAGTTTGCCAAGATAACGAACTATGTAACGTTTGAATGCACAAATAGAGAAAATAAAGAACCAGTTTTCTTGCAAGATCTTATGCTCTGAAGTATGTAACGTTTCTACAATACCCTCACCCCAAATATGTCCCCTGTTACAATCCGCGTAAGAAAAAGAGCTAACAAAGATTTAGATATCTCCATCACACACACACACACACACACACACACACACACACACATACACACACACACACATGCGCGCGCACACACACACACATACACATACAGACAGTCTAAATGTAAACAAGACTGACATGGACCTAGGACGCTATGTAAGATGCAGTTTACAACTTACAATATATATTTTTACATTGCAATGTGTATTTAATCTATATTTTATGATTAACTTTTGTCCATGATTGAAAGTTGTAAACTGCATCTCTTGTATTGGGCATTTCGGATATGATATAGGTCAATTTACAAGTGTGCTTAAATAGGGAATCGCTCAAGCAATATCTCATTCCTGTTTCAGATCGTTCTATGCGAATCCATTTTTTTTAAGGATTTACAGAAGTGTTGTTTAAATAGGATATAATTCAAGAGCGAAAAACGGAATATATATAGAACGTGCAATTTATCTCAGCACATGTAAAGATCTGTCGCTTTCAGTATGACGGAGAAACTGAAAAGTTACACAAAAGGATCTATCTTCAAAGATCTGATTGGATGACAAAGAAGCTGTACGGAAAGTCCAGTTGCAGAACACATCTCTTTCCGTGGCCACACATTCAGTAGTGTAACACTTATTGCAATTGCTCACAACACCTTGGAGTTCCGAGACCGGGAACGAAAAGGAATCTAACTGGATACCCGCCTTAGAGAATAGAAAATCAGGCGACTAAGCCAAGAAGACTAGAAAAACCCTACAAAAATCCCCCAGCCATGCACAAATAAAATCATCATCTTTTTTCAGAGGGCACATTTTCGGTTAAATAATTCATTCAATTTGCTTATTAGTCACCCAATAACATAATTAGTACTAGCATAATGAAATATCCGGGATATAATTTGTGATTACACACATTTACATTAAAAAGACAATATATTGTGATATGGCTCATCGATTTCTCGTTCCATATAAATATTTTCAGCATCAACATCAAATTGAAACTAACTAGTTGAAACAGCAAATATGTAAAGATTTAATTCTTTAGAACATTCATGTTAAATATTATAATCTAAAAGCTTTTTCTGTTTTTTTGTTTTTGTTTGACTTGTCTCTGTTTTGTAGTTGCCTTTGAAAAATACATTAGCTGTTTATATTAATTGAAAATGTACATTTGATTAAAAAAATTGTACGGTGTTGCACTTATTCTGTCTTGTAAGGTTTATGCGACACTTCCATAGATGTA
This sequence comes from Sinohyriopsis cumingii, assembly GCA_028554795.2. Classification (NCBI taxonomy): domain Eukaryota; kingdom Metazoa; phylum Mollusca; class Bivalvia; order Unionida; family Unionidae; genus Sinohyriopsis; species Sinohyriopsis cumingii. The sequence goes on from JAPYKE020000086.1 coordinate 128,850, forward strand.
ACAATGTTCTACCATTAGTTTGATTTAAAAGTCAAAGAGTTGTATCCGAAATTTCTTGATCAGAGAAATTTTTGTTTGGTTTCTTTCTTGTCAGTTCAGAAGAATATATGCTAAGAACTTCTCTTTTTCTTTCTACTTTGATTTCAATTCTGTTACATAAACAAGATAGCTGGAAACTTTGCAAGAAGAAACGTCTGCATTCGTCGTTAGAAACGTCTTCATTCGTCATTACTGCCACTCGTTGAGTTATGTGCCTTATGTCTATTCTGAGTATACTATTATTTACTTTGATTTTTATTTATGTTGCTTACACTAAATGGTATTCTAGATGACATGTTTTCCCTTTGTAATTGATGCAGTATTTTTCTAGGAATGGTGTCAATTGCAAAGCTGGTTTCTTTGAATCGAATAAAAAAATAATTCATTTGTTTTTACAAACAGAGTTTGAAAATACTATGATGTTAATGGCGAAGGGTAATATATATATATATATATATATATATATATATATATATATATATATATATATATATATATATATATATATATATATATATATATATATATATATGAAGATTCATTTGTAGTTTTCGATTTGTATGAATGACGTAGCTTTAAATGTCGTGCAATACGAACTTTATTATTATATATTTATTACCGCTGTCAAAAGTATAGCAAGGTAACGTTTCCTTTTAATGGGATTTCAGCTGGTACAAATAACCGTGACAGCAAGTGATCAATTTATGGCCAACGTTATGCTGTCTCTTTTTAACTTTAAAGAACAAAATCATCAATTTCTTGTACATAGAAATTTTAACGCAGGTATGCAGAAATTGCGGAGTTTCACTAAATGTTTATGCAATAAAAATGAAACAAGTATTCATGAAAGTCGTGTTCTGCTGGCAGGTTATGTTGATATAATTGCCTAATAGCTGGTAAAACCCGTCAAAAGTACCCAATCAACTAACGTTCTGTTCTTACATCTTCCTATGTTTGTTAAGACCATACAGTAAATATGTGTTTTACTGACCATACTACCCTTTACTCCATTATATGGTTGCTGCCACATTTACCAGTCTTCTTTTTAATGTAACAAAGATCGTATAAAACGTATAAGAAAACCATACGCAATGCTTCCTTTTAAGACGATATATTTCAAGATGTATGTAGCTCTGTTTGATATAGATAATGTTACTCTTTTAACGGACAACCATCTCGAAAAACGTTAATTATAGTGTAGACCAGTGGTACACGTAGTCATGACATATTATCAAAGAGATGTATATGTTTGTTTTATCTTTATACACCTGGGTCTCTTGTTTTTAAATTCAGCTATTTTATGGATTAACATGAATTAGGAATCCTCTTTTAATATGCACAGTGTGTCTGATCAGAATGAATGACAAATTTCAGAACATTTCTACGCGTGCTGAATTGTCAAACTAGCAAACAAATGGATTCCTTAGAATGAACATGCGATTTGTTACTGATGTGTTATCACGAAGATCATTTTATCAAGGTTTAAAGATTCACTGATTCAATTATATTTTGAATAGGTTTTTGTGTGAATGCATCACGCTTTGCTATATATGCCTACCCTCAGACCGTACATGTACATAACGAGTGTACAAACGTACATGCATTATCCATTTCATTGTAGGCATCAGAGTTTGAAGAATGATACTAACAAAATACATTCTAAAGATTATGCCGTGATATTTGTTTTCTCTCGAGGCAAACTGATGTGCTACTGGATTTTATCATGTCAAATTGTACTTGATTTGTTTTAAAAGTGTATATTTTCGATGAGTAAACGTGTACATTTTAGATTAGTTAACTATATATAAAGAAGAATCAGATTTTGCATAATTATGTAGCAATATTAGCGATGAACCACGATATACGTATCTTATGAAAAGATTTCTTTAGAAGTTCTCCTGGTACGTAGATATATGATTCAAATGCTTTGTAATTGATATCACATGTTTTCTGGATATCAAAGTACATTTTGTTTTGCACATGTTTATCAGTACATATAGTTTTCGTGCTGGAGTTGGCTTATGATTTAAGCTTTGCAGTTGCAACTGTTTCATAGTATATGCGGTTCATATTTCTTGTCATACATATAATTTAACTTTTTAAGCGTAAATTAGAGCATCGAATTGTTTTCTTGCTAATGAAACACGTGAATAAGATTTATCATAGGGGTAGGTCACTTCTACTATCTTAGCTGACATAGTATGACAGATGGACTTCAAAATCAAGCAAAATAAAATGAATGGTTTCATACGGTTGCTACTTATGCAAAACTAGCCATTTTATTTATTTTTCCGATTACCAGATTCCGGTATCATCAATTAGGCCGTCATAAATTTGTGGTAAGACAATTACTGTCATATCGTTCACCTCTATACGTGGAATATTTATTACAGTTGAAATTCCCCTTATATGGACTGGAGACCGTGCGTGGTTTCAAGGATATATGGCATGTTTAAAGATACTTATTTGCGTCATGGCAACTTCTATCAAATGGCTCATGATCAAGAAAGGCGAGACGTGCGTGCTTGAACTGTATACTGGCATTACTCGCTATATATACCAAACCAACAACAGGGTAAAACATCTATATCAAGGAAAAAGATCTGCGAGATTAATTGACTGATTACTTGGAGTAAAGAAACGTTCGCACGGAGTGCATGTGTCTCTGTTTATTCCTGCACAGCAGCATGCTAACTGTTCCAGGGGAAAGGAATTGGAGCCACATCCCCCAGGCGTTCTTGCGCTCAAGGAGTGCTAATAATTAAGCCGTCAGTTAGCGAGACATACTGTCCCATGCTATCTGAATGGTGGGCTGTCATGGGTGGGAATGGACCCAACACGCACTCATGCGGCAAAGATAACCTCATAAAAAATAAATCAACTTTGATAAGGCATAGAAAAACTAGCAAATTCACTAGATGTGGTGCACTTTGAATTTCCTGGGGAGGTCGTGATGTGACACTAGGAAGTAATTCTACTTCCTGTTACGTAATAATCAATATTTGAATTGTCTACACGACCGAGTGCCGTTTGAGTTCTACGCAATTTGCCAGTGTCATTAAATAACTGAATCATACTCGTTGATATACTGCCAACTATTATTCTAATCAACGCGAACATGAATTATCCCGTGATGGATTATAAATATTTCTTAAATATGCCATCAGCAAAAAGAGATCACGAGTATCCTGCTGTCATGCAGTGGAGCCTATTATAACAGTATAAACAATTAGTATATTTTCCAAATGCTTTATGGAGAGATTACCCGAAGATGATACACAGACCCAGACCAAATCAAATTCGGAATGGCAGTAACGCGCACATCACAAAAGGCACGGTTGAATCAATACTTGAAGCCATACATGTATACTGCCTTGACGCAAGCACGTATTGATTTAGTCCTACTATGTAAGACACAGCACATACTATTTTTGTTTTAGTGCTATGTCTTACTACCCAAATAACAGGCTTGCATAATGGGTTCCGATGTCGAAACGAGTAGTCAAAGTTTCAGGAATATTTCACACACTTGGCAGCCCATATATACATTCTTCCACAAATTGATATGTAATTAATATACTTACTGTGCTGTTTTCCACCCGGTGGAATCAAAATCTGACACTAGCAGATGGACGCATTTTCATGTTCCGTGGACATACAGTTGAATTTGTTCAAATGCGATGGTAGTCGAGGTATGCCGAAGTATGTTCAAGTAGGTTCATGTGGGGGAAATGTTTTTTGAACGAAACGGCACGTTGCTTACGGTTCCCAAAGGCATTTTATATTTGTGTTCGTTTCGTTAAAGAATAATATTTCAACTTAACCAAATTTCGGTATTCCCGGCTTTCATCGCTTCCCAGCCAACTGAAATGTAGGCCAACGAAATGCGACAACACGTGTCCATATCTTTTGTGAGAATAAGAATTTATTAGTGAAAAGACATCAGATTAAGTAAAATCTGGCTAAAACATTATAACTTTACTTTGTAGAAAATCGTCGCTATTTTAGTTGCAAGTTGTGTGAGATATTCCTGAAAATTGGACTTTCGCCACGATGTCAGTCGAGATCAAAACAGTGCTGTTAGTTAGGCCGTAAGACCCTGATGCTCAAAACATAAATATCAGCGTCGAGGTCCTACATGTAGGACTAGTATTAATTGTTTTGCAATCGAAGACATCCTTGCGTTTTTTTACATTTTAGAAAGGTTCCCTATCATAAATGTGTGATTGGAAATCCAATACAGAGATATACACGCAAGTAAGAAAGCAGGATGAAGCGTCTGTTTATGCCATTATTGCACTTTGTCTGGCGACGTGCTTCTGGGTTATTATGCGTATAGTTTTCTGTTGCGTTTGAAGTTTATTGATATTGGCTAAACTAAATTACATTCTTCAAGATATGTTTCCTGCTGATGATAGACATAGTATCTTTCCCTGGAATGAGTAATTTCTTTTGTTCCATTATACTCCAATCATAAGCCGGTACTACGTGTTACACAATTACAGTAAACTGTTCTTTAAATAGTCAATATTGAAGCAGGTGTTAAGATACTTTCCACTGGATAATCAAATCAATATTATATATATATATATATATATATATATATATATATATATATATATATATATATATATATATATATATATATATATATATATATATATATATATATAAGCGTGTGTGTGTGTATAAACGAATAAACGATCCCAGTTTTATTTAATCTCTCTCTGAATTGTCACGGACTTAAAGTTTTAAGTTCCATTACAAAGTTAATACCCACAATGTAACGTATCGTGAAGCAATTCGTCTTTGATGCAGCAAAAGCAAAATTAGCAGTTGAAACCATTGACGATCAACTCCTTAAAAATCAAAGAATATTGAATCTTGTTCAGGCCTTTGTAGAAACTGACTATAGTGCTTAGTTACAATCCATTGCGAATATTTGTTGTATTAAATATTTACATCTTGATTCATGTGTCATATTGTCAAAATACAATAACATATTATTTTGTTGTCACGTATCCCGGATACTGGGGTCCCTGCCAAAGCAGGCCTGTCCACTATCTACGCCATCCTTATGCAGTCACAGTTGCGATGGAAAAGTCATGAAGCTCTCATGACAGACCACCGGCTTCCGAAAAGAAAACCTAGTTACTTCAGTCGTTATGTTATCAGTATTCAGTAATATAACCTACTTACTTTAATATTTATGTAATTCGTATGCAAAAATATAACCCACATCAGTCTTTATGTCACACGTATGCAATAATATAGCCCACTTACTTCAATTGTTATGTGAGACCGTTCTGGTGGCCTAGTGGTTAGAGCGTCCGCCCTGGATGCGGAAGGTCGTGAGCTCAATCCCCAGCTGAGTCGTACCAAAGACTTATAAAAATGGTGTTAACAGCTGCGTCGCCCCAGTGCTAGACATCACTATAAACTGTCACACTGCAGATATCGTATCGATATGACCGAAAAATTGTTAAAACTACGTTAAAAATCCTAATTATACACACAGACACACAAACACACACACACACACACACACACTCGTTATGTTATATGAATGAGATAATATAACCTTCTAGAACAGACCAATTGAAACAATTCGATCCATTGTTTAATGGAGTACTATTAGGTTAATAGAGAACGATTGCTAAAAATAGATCAATGCGTACGTTTATTTCATTTTTCAGCTTGCGCTGTATTCATTGGTCAGATATGAACTTCTGCTAGATCACTACCTTATAAACTGGTTCCGTTTAAAGCTCTAATTGACTGGGCGATCTTTAAAGCTATTCAATACGCTTGAACAGCATATATCCAAGTAGAGTTTTAAAATCTGATTCATGTAATATGCAAACACTGAAAGCTCTTTTCAAATTTCGACACCGTATTTGTTTTTTCATAATTTCTTCCTAACCATTACTTACACTAATACTTAATGATGCAAGGAAGTGACAAAGTAATTTAAGATATCGTGGAATGTAGTGAAAATGAAAAAAGATTGTGTATTTCCGTTTGCGTGCAAGACAGTGCTTAATAAAGAGAACTTAGTTGCATATTAAAATGATCTTGTGCTTTAAGTACCAGCTATTTCAAATTAGGTAGTGCGTCTTTATATATCATGTTTAGTTCGTCACTAGGGTTTTCACTACATACTCCTAATGTAGTCATCGATTGTCAGCATGTGTTCTCATTATCATCAGCCGAAGCACCAACTTGTTTGTTTATCCATTTCATTTGTCGGTTATATAAAATGTTACATATTGATATTTTCATCAGTACTGTTCTTTTGTTCTATCTAAACTCTAAATGTCTATTTTGATTTCAAAGATCAATTAAAACCACATGAATGTACCATCTTGAGTATTCAAATTAAGAACTTGTCCTTGAGCCTTAACCCTAAAATAAATACATGGTAGACAGACCTTTTGTTCTGATGCCATAACCTGTGGCAGAATTCACTTAAATTTTCAGCAAATAACAACCTAAGAAACTGGAACGATTTTAACGCAGGAATAATAATATAATTTCGCATCTTTATCTGCTGTTGTTAAGGTTCTGGTAAACGTAGCTATCATCCTTATTTTATGAATGCATTGCGATTGACAATCCCACCATACTAACCGTTTATAATAAAGGAAAATGAGGCATACTTTAAAAGGAACGAAAATAGTTCTAAGAACAGTTAATCTCATAAGCTTTTTCAACATGTATTAGCAACATCGAAACACATGCATCTATTAATGCGATTGTCACAAGCCAATGCTTATAATTATTCTAATTGACTTCAGAAACAAACTAAATTTATGATGATTGAATTATCCTAGCAAGAGCCATGTAGATGTACTTCACATAGACGTAATTCATACATATACGTACTTCATACAGAGACGTACTTCACATAGACGTACTTCATACATAGACGTACTTCATACAGAGGCGTGCTTCATATAGACGTAATGCACATAGACGTATTTCATATAGACGTACTTCATACATAGACGTACTTCACATTGACGTAAGTCATACATAGACCAATTACACACAGACGTACTTCATACATAGACGTACTTCATACATAGACTTATTTTACATAGGCGTATTTCATATAGATGTACTTCATGCATAGACGTACTTCATACATATACGTACTTCACGTAGACGTACTTCATACGTAGACGTACTTAATACATAGACGTACTTCACAGATACGTACTTCACATAGACGTACTTCATACATAGACGTACTTCATATATAGACATACTTCATACTTAGACGTACTTCATACATACACCTACATCACATAGACGTACTTCATACACAGACGTGCTTCATACATAGACGAATTTCATACATGCATATACTTCATACATAAACGTACCTAAAATGGACGTATTTCAAACATAGACGTGCTTCACATTAACGTACTGCATTCATGGACGTAATTCATACACAGACGTACTTCATACGTGGAACTATTTGTTTTTGCTTTGATTTTGGTTCTTGTTTCTGTGAGCTTCAGTTCAGTGTTTACTGAATCACTAAACAGAGATTTATTTGGACTGATATGAACGGTATAGCTGAATGAAACATACTTTTTACCAGCAGAGCAACTATGTTCGTCAATGAGAAAATCTAAAATTTCATAATACCATCTACAACGTATGTCTTGCTCACCACGTATCGTAATTTTGTTTAAGCCTATATCTAGTCAAACCCATGTAGCTAGTCTAACCCATGTATTTAGTCAAATCTGTGCATCGAGCATTAAGCAAACTGTTATTGAGTTAGCATTATTACAGACCGTGATCCGCTTCTGGCCATTATTCTCGAAATAGCATGCAACGTTGTAGATATGAAGAGATAAATATATCATGCTGAGAGATGATGGTGAGAAAGGCAACGCAAGCTCAACCGTTTCATCATGTACGGACATTGTAAAAAATATGCATTGTTGTGTGATGAGCCAGCTTTATTCAGTCACAAATAGCACGCGGGCAAGAATGTAGCAGCATCTTATCCATAAATATAAACAGAGAGTAGTCACTCCAGACATGTCATTAAATTACGAGCTATGAAACCATGTATGTGTCGTGGACTATTGCAAACCGCATTAAAATAATAAATGTCTGCGATTGGCTGAAAATAGGCTCCGACTAAATTAATGTATTTTCCTTATTTGTTCGTTTCTCACAAAATGTTATTTTTAAGGTAAATTGTGGGCAAAGCAGGCTTCAACCTATTACCATTTTCACGCAATCGTTATCGCCGTGCATGTACTATCAGATGCTAATGGAGATACTCCAGTACTCCAACTGGCCGGGTTTTGATATTAAGAACCTGTTAGAGCATTTAGATCAAATACTATGGCCAAAATTTTCTTTGTCTTAAAACTCTTCGATTAAGCATGCATATAATGTAAGAATATATTTTTTAGCCGGTATTACCAAAAGGTATGGTAAATGTTTCAAGACATAACTCCGCTTCTATTACGTCACGTGTCCCATAATTGTTCATAGATGACATATCTTATGGAGTTTTTATCAATGAGTTGAATAGAGATCTAGACTGTTGTCATTGACAACAGACAAAACATAGAAGAGAGTATGCAATGTATCAATAGGCATGATATCAATAAAGAATCTGCAATCTGATATGTATAACGACTCAACACAATTTTCTATGCATACTGACTGCATTCAATTTTATATTTTACGGTGTTTACTTAAATTTGGTCTACCTACTAAGCAACTGGCCAGGAGATCACCAGTCATGGAACAATTGGAACAAAATTTCAGGCAATGACAAGCCGTCCCAAAAATTCTCATCAGTTTCTTCTTACTGATATGCAAAGAAAACTCAGATATAACCTTCATCATAACTTATATAGGTTTTCTTTGACCTCGTATCACAACATGTCCTAAAAAGTAACACAAGCTCGGTAAATTCACTTTTACTCAAGTCGATTGTCAGATTTACTTAGCTGAACTTTTTAACGAACTTCCGGATGGTTTTCATGTGGTCCTTTTAGGTGTCGTTTTAGATGATGAAGTCTTCGATTTAAGCGTCATAAATTACTATTTCAGATGCTATCATATTCATTTGAAGAATTTGTGGAATGCTTCATTCTAAATGTCATGAATTTGTATTGAGAGAGTCAATCTGGAATCCCGAATACTGAAATTCCCTTTGTTGTCTATGTAAGTGGAATTTGCCAGAATCCCTATAAGAGGCCAGACTTTGTGACGTATCTGGCATTCCCAATCATATCAATACAGTCATCAATTCTAGGAACTGGAAATTAATCTGTCTTAATGAAACTGCTTACCCTTCTGTACTCAATACAAATAGGAAGAGTCTTGTCTGATTTCGGGACAATAATACAAGGTTAACCCTAGTCCTTTTTAGTCGGTTCGATACATTCATTTTCCAGCAAATGCTGAATTCCTTTCTTCAGATACTTGTTTGAGAGGACTCATAATAACGATGTTTTACAGACGTTTAATTTACTATCTTAACATTGTAGAAAATCTTATTTGTTCGTTCTGGAATATCTGGAAAAAAGTGTTCATATTCTTTGATTACCTGTTTTAGTTCGTTCATCTTTTGTGGCATCAGGTGCCAAAGTTTCTGATCCAGATTGTCCAAAACTTCAGAATTGCGAAGATTAATTACTTCAACGTCACCACGTTACAATTTCTAATCTTCTTTCAACTACTGTGTGCACATGAACTGCTAACATAATTGGATAATTTATATGGCTATCTCTGTCAACATATTATTTTAACACGTTAATGTGGCAGAATTGATAATGCTTTCTCCTATAAGGAGTTTATATAATGTACTTCAGGTCATTCACTTTCTTTTCAGTGGTATCGGGACCAAAATACCTAGCCTGATTAGGAATTTATCCTGATTAAGAATTTGGCGTAGGAGTTATAGAGCCAAAGCTTTATCATGTGGCGGAAAGCTCCTTTCTTTCTGTACCTTTGTCACATCTAAATTTAATTTTTGACTGGGCAAGCCTACGACAATTTCTATCTAAACGTATATAAGGAGTCAAGAAGATTTAAGTCCGACACTTCAGTGGAAATAAGTTTCTTTTCAAAAGTTCCAATGGTTCCCGGACGGTATGATTACAAAACAAAGGTTCGTCTAGAGAATCTTGCATCGACTACCTTGCAGGAAAAAGCAAAAATTAGACACCTTCATTCCAATCTTTCTCTATGTTACGAAAGTATGACATAATCATATCCTAAAACCGATGAAACCTTTCCAAAACACACTGACTCTCGGGGTGCTAGGCAGACTGAATAAACTATTGGATACCTAATCGAGGCAAGACCTACTTGAATTTACCAGACATAAAATTATATTAGATTGAACAAAAGTTAGTGAAGCCAAATAATATACAATACTTTACCAACTCTCTCGCTAAGGTCTTGGTTTTAATGCTCCATGCAGGAATAGTTTCTGGATAACTAGTTGACTCACATATAATCATCAGTAAGACTTTGTTCCCTAACACGGCCTTAGGTAAGAATAAACAAATATTCTACTAAATGGTTCGTCAAGAGCAGAAATAGGTGCCATATAAACCCCGGGTATATTATACCTTTACGGTTCCCTATCATTTGACACGTATTACACGGTCTAAGAAACCTAATAACATCACTTTAAGTTTTGGCCGACAAAAAGGGGTTTAAGATCTGTTTAATCGTATTGACCAGACAATTGCATTCCATGGACTGGACTGAGAATTTCCTGCCAATGTCATATAGGAACAACAACGTGATAGCTAACTGACCACTCATCACCACATACCTCAGGTGACCGGCAATTAAATGTAAGAACTCAGTTCTTGAGGAAGCCTTACATTCTTCTTATGTGGCTTCAGTGTCATTTATAACCTTGTGAAACAAACACGAGATCTCTCGATCTTCGTCCTAAATGATAACTAGTGATTGTCGTTTATCACCTTGATTAGATTGAAGAGAATTGCCAAAATAGTATCCCTTCGAACAAACTTTCCTGATTGATCCAAACATGAAGCAAACGTGAATGCGTTAAAAGCATAACTCAAAACGATGTCCGCTAAAGGAATAACATCCTGTTCAACAACATCATTCTCGAGAGCTTTCTTTCACGTAATTCTATTAACTGCGCAAGCTGGATATAAACCAGGAACGTGTACTTCAATATCATCAACTCGCCGATACAAAAAGCTTTGTCAGTTACAATTGGGTTAATCACGATCTTATCTCCAGTTAGGTCATTACCTAGCAACAAATGAACGCCCTGAATAGGCAAAGAAGTCATTGCTCCAATTTTCACTTATCCGAAACAAAGTCTGATAATAAATAAGGACAATGGAGAAAAACATTAACATAACCACTTTCTACTCCCATTATTATAACACTTTCACTAAAAGAAGACTTCTCCGGAAAGGGTAAAGTATTTTCTAACAAACGACTGTGAGAAGTTCACGTGTCTCGTAATATCATAATCGGATTAGTCTCGTCTAAATCAACAAGAAATGATACTGAACTCTTCTACATGAATTACTCGTATTTATTCAAATTCGACACACATGTATATCTTTAAAAACATGACGTGACCATGACATCTTAAAAATAAAGGTAACCGGGACTGCTCAGTTAGAATTATATTGCCTATTTTCCACCCTCTAACAATAACAACAATTAGGAAGAGATAAGGTTTTTTGATCCGTCTAATCATAAATTTGATTCTTCACAGTTATGGCAGCTTGAGGTTTGTAAGTACTTAAACGAGAAAGAAATGTTTTTGTAACTGTAACCTGTTGAGAAGAAGATTTATTTATACAGTGATCCTTCTGAATGATCATTTGTACTACTGCATTAACTGAATTTCAACCCGTTTCTCATCAAAGTATATATAATTTCGCTTATGACACAATTTTTGAACTCGTCAATCAGTTCGAGTCGTTTATGGTTATTCCAAATATATGTGAACTTTCTTAGATGTTCACCGCATAGGAGTAGAACAAAGAAAATGGCGGATAGAGAGGGATGTAAAAATGATGCAAAAATAGATTGAACCATCTGAATTACCAACGAGCAGTAACATAAACTATATATGGCACAAAATGGTGTTTTATGTGAAATTTTAGTCAGAACTTCAACAAATCATGACATAGCAAGGGGTGATATAACTGCGCAAAAATATAAAAGGTCCTATTTTGAATATAGGTAACTATTATATTTTTTTAAGCAGCATAGACTGTAGAGGCTAAGCTTTTGCCTGTGCCAGTGTAGTTGCCAATTTATTTCCGTCGATCAGAACTGTGCTCAGATAGCCAGTGGCAGCACCAGCTGTTGTTAAACCACCAAGTCCAACGCGATCTGATTTTTATTTACTGGAAGGCCGTCCTTGTAGCTTGTTAGTTACGGAATATGATGATCTACTCAATATTTTCCAACGTCTGGATAATATCCTTCTCAAAGGAGAAAAAATAGCAAGCAATAGGTTGTACGAAAGAAAAGAACGAGAACTAAAAGAGATATTTGAGAAGTATATACTTGAATATAACAATGAATATACTTGAGAAAGTACCAATAATATAAATTGGCATCTTGGAGGTCTGATTCGCGATGCTTCACGTTTAGCATTATAAATTTATGATGCAGCTAGAATATTTTCCAAAGATTATTGCCGCATGGGAAAGAAAGAGTCCTTCGAGATATTCTCTGACGTAGTAACGATCCAACAGGTGACGGTCGTCATGTATCACCAGACATTATCAACATCACATCGACGGTTTCTGTAAATCTAGTCTCGGACGCAGTAGACGGTAGCAATACCTCATCTGGGCCAGCGTTATAAGGGCAGGCCAAGCATGGATGTGTTCTTTACAGATTTTCTCCAGATTTCCCTCTGGGTCATTTATTTGTGTCGGTGCCAACTAATCCTATTTATTTATGATGCCATCATCCATCGCTGTCACGAATAAGCCTTCGTCTCACCGACCAGGTGGGTAATTCATTTGACACACGTGGTGAACGGTTCAGCGTTAGGTTGTATATGCCTGACAGACCTTAAAGTACCTCTCTCAGCCAATGACAAAAAAAAAAAAAAAAGCAAATAACATTTTCTTGTCGTTATTTTTTTTTTCGTTTTTAATGTATTGTTGTTGTTTGAGTTATTCGTCCTTGGCGGATTCTGCTAGAATCTGAAAAGATTCGAATGCATGCTTTTTTTATCTGCCTCACACGTGTACTTACGAGTTTCATATTGTCGAGGCAAATTAGATCGTATTTTCTCTTTGTCACTTGCCAATGAAACAAATGTATCTGTATCATGTTGTTCGCGTAAATAAGCCAATGACAATTCCATTTCGAGTTGGAGTAATTTGATAAATGTATTCTCCACCGAGAGTGCATATCTGCCCTCTTCATGTTGCTGCTGTATTATCTCAAAATCATTGTTGATTTTTTCAACATCGAGCTCATCCTTGAGACCATCATGCTGCAATCGCTCAATCGTAGATATAATCTTGTAAATATTTTCCTGGTTCATTATACAACAAATGATTTTTTTAAAAAAAGATTTTATCTAGACCAATTCGATAATGTATTGCTGGATCGTGTGAACTTATTGTTATGAATCCATTCGGGGTTTTCTGGGCATGTGCGAAGATATTTTTAAATTTACCTTTATCAATATCACTGGGACACCATGTTTGATGAAATTTCGAAGTTCATATGTATCGAAAATGTTAAAAAATCTAGAACATTTGTTATCTCCGATCACTTTGGGAATCTGATTGTACCGCTGAGTAACGAAAGTAACATCTGTGTTTTTGTGTCTGCCACGCGAAAATATTCTGCCCGGATTTTCTTGTTTGTCAAGCATGCCATCATTATAACAACTAAACTGTTGTTATCCCCGTTAAGATTCTCAACCGACGGCGCTTCATCGATGTCTGTGATAAATCCAATAGCATTGTCCTCTGCCGCAGCAGAATCATTTAATTCCTTAAGAAAAGTATAGCATAGCTGGGCATCCACGGATGGTGCTACTAAATAAAGTTTGTCCCATTTGAGCCACCTCATTATCATGTTGAGGAACAACTTAGTGTCACCCGACACAGATGAGCCAATTATAATAGCTCGAATGGAATTCTGTAACTCTGGATGATGCTAAACTGGTGCTTGCTTAACATGTTGCTGAAACGTCAATCATGTTCATATTGTACAAATGTAATATTTATTATGTATATCCATGAGTTTAAATTGTGTTCGACGCAAGACTGTCACTGGTGCAAAATTTCTGAGAGCAACAACGTTGAAAAAAACCACGCTGTCACTTACAGGTATATGTGTAAAATGCGGCACACAAAAATATAAATTTGTGAGTATTCATGTTAGAGAAAAGGTGGCAATACTGCAAAGGCACTCCGGAAAATACATGGAACTCCATGGGCTAATTATCCAGGGGAGAAAAAAAAAAACAACTTCTAGGATATAATTATTATGGACATCGAACTCGCCTTGATATTAGACTTGACAAAAAATGTCAACCAAAACCAGATGAATTTCCGGTATATGCGATTGATCAAGCGTGCCATGTTCATGATGTAGTGTATAAAAATCTAGATCTACAACAACAACATATCGCAGATGTCGAGTTAATTCACACGCTGAAATCGATAAAAATAAACACATACGAAATCCACTAGAGAATTAGTTGATATGATCAGCGATGAAAGGTAAAATAGTGTTGGGGGCTGGCTAATTTAATGCAGACAATTACATAATGGAGTCGATTTATCATAGTCCAAGAGGATATTGGAGACGTACAGCAACAATTAAAAAAAATCGCTGATGCAGCAAGTGTCACACGCGCTGTAGTCTCAGATTGGTTGTCACGACAGGCCATATGACAAATTTATCTTCAACGTATAAAGCTATTCAACAGAGACTGTTTTGATGTCAGCACACATAATTACGTTCATCAGGCAGGTATCTTGATTTTACCACATGAGGTACATAAACGACGCACATCAAACAAGCGTTGACTGTTATAAATGTTGCAAGTAGATATAATGAGGCTGAAGCATTATCGTCTCTAACTGCAACTGGTGTAACATCAATTACATCAGTATTTAAACGAATTTATTCGCAAGGATCCCTGCCACATGTCGGCCTGCGATGGCCAAAATTGCTACAAGTTGATCCTGTCAAGAAATTATCGGTACAGTAACGACGCTGATGCAGCAACATAACGTTAAAATCTGACGTGGACACATCGAGATACATCGCAATCAGGGAATCGTTTATCGATTTAATGAAGCACTTGCACAGCGACTCTTTGGATATCAATATGCCCAAGAATTACTAAGCAGAACGCTTCAGGACAGATCTCATGAATGGGTTGCATGACTATCTCGTGTGGTGGCCACACGTTAAACATCGAGATCACGAGTGGAAACAAAATGAAATGTGTCAGTGCAATTGGGGAAAAAGCACATATCACAACGAAAATCACAAGATTATCTACAACAACCAGTGTTCGGTAGTAAAGTAACAGTGATGTATTTATACGAACCTGGTGAACTTGAAGGTGGTGAAGCAATAGCAACTGACCCCGTGTAGAGTGCAACAACGGAAATAATTTCCAGCGTGGTAAGGACTACTACGCAGCCATCGATTCCTGAAAACACTCAGTTGCCTACAGATTGGACATTGCGTCGCAGACGCGAGCGAGGGGGGGGGGGACTCCCCCAACGCCTCTATAAAGAAACTCTAACAAGAATAACACGCGTTGAAGGATGCTGCTGCTCTGCGACTGTTACATTCAAGACGTGTAAAAGAGACATTTTTGGTGTGTGGCCTAGACTACTATCGTTTCTGTCCAGGATAAATTGTCTTAGGTCATTAGGAAACTATTGCAATAACAGTACTGTGTTACAACGGGAACAGTGATTATTTTGTTGTTGTTTTAGCATCGTTAAATATTCCACATTCAGATCAAATTTCTATGCTATCGACACTCCAGGTATTGGTATCTGATATTGTTAATCCCTTAGACGAATGCATTGTTATTGCATATCCGAGACTCCAGCACGATTAGTTTAACGACAACGCCTGTTGTACTGGGACCTCGACGATATCATTAAGAACGATATTTTGTTTTTGGCGGACACTTTCGGTGTCTGCTGCCGGGATATCAACAAGTATATATTGACTGCGTATATATATTGGTCGATACTATAATAGCACTAGTTGATCATGAAATTGTTTTTTGTGAAGATCAAATAACTTACGCTGTAGTGAATCACTGACGTTTTTCCTGGATATAACTATTAGATCATTAGGTCGCCATAACTTCCGGAAATCTGATACTGGAATGTCTGAAATTACGGTATGATATTTTTCACACTGAATTTTGTCAGGTTGTAATCTGATTAACGATTTCAGTTGCCTTAGTCGTTCATCCTGTGATCGATGGCCGTACAAAACTTCTTCATAGTGGCTAACATAGTTGGTCAACCATTCTTGTGATGATTCACCTGTAAACGGCAGAGGCTGCCTATGATAGCCACACATGATAATTGCAGCAGATTTTGTTAATAACCAATCAAGAATTGTTAAAATATATTAGGATACTGTACAAATCTCATACCAGATAATTATTCTTACTCGCTAAAACTCGAATGATTCAATCTTAACGAATCCGGTAAGATCGATATTTGGTAGTGGTCCGTATATTGCAACTTGTCTCATTTCATGTATTGAGTGCCCGAATCGCTCGAAATAACGATGATACTTGCCTAGTCCAAGAAAAGCAGCGGAATAAGTTGCTATGTTATCAAGTGAAATGATGTCAGAGGAATCATAGTTTGAGTTCCGAAGATCGCATGACCAAACTCAAGACAAGAATCTGATACATCATCGAGATATTATTTTGGTAATGGAAGCCATTTTTTGTTCGATGTGAGATGCAGCAGACGAAACAGTAAAACGGTTAACGAGTAGATCATCGTTGTCACCGTAATATTTTACTTCAGTCTGTTTCATAACACGTTGGAGCGACTCTTTCCGATGAAGAACTCCAGATGGCAAAAGAAAATCTGGAGTTTGAATGATTCGTCGTCGAAGCTATGTATGCAAGCGTCTTCGACGCCGCCAATGTAAAATAACCAGACTGATACGGGATCGTTTTTACTTATGCTGTTAATTTCCTCAAAAATATCCCCGTTCTAAAATCTTTTTTTCTTTGTTGTGGAAATTTTGCTGCTGCTTCTATCCACGCATGAAATAATGATCAATTAATGTTATTGGAGCACCGCGTGTTGCATATTTGTTTGAGGTATATAAAACTTCATTTGTTATTGTTTTTACAATTATTGGAAACATTAGCAATTTTTCTAATTCAGCTATGTCATATATGCAAGCTCCAGTCGCATTTTCACATTTTTCCAAGTATTTATTTGTTTATATTCTTGATTCTTTTAATTTGTTACCACGTTTTGAGTTTACAAAATGCTTCATTATGCGCTGAGTAACACATTTATGCGAACCTGTTTTCATCGGAGCAGGAGCAGATCTGTTTGGTTCATTCGTGTAATAAATTGCGTAAACAACGGCTGTAGCAGGATAAGCGTTCTTCTAGTAGGTTTTGTCTATACCGATACATGTTCCTGGTTGCGTATTTTTGTCCAGGATGACTATTGATGCTGATCTTGATTGTTTTACTGGATCCAGTTTATCACGTAATCAATCTGGTATTTGTTGCTATGCAATAAGTTTTATCTTGTTGTCCTGTAGATTTTTTATTATTTTAAGAGCAAAATTTTGATTCATTTTGGACTCAATAAATGTTCCATCGCTATCAATCTTAAATGTTGAAAAAATCATGAGACGCAACATCATTGATAATTTCGTTCTTTATTTGTTTGATAAGATCATGCAGCTGTAATTCAAATGGTATTTGTTTTCTGTTACCTGGTAATATGTCAATATCTGATTTGGTCATGTGCTCTGGCGCGTCGTCCCATGCTATGATTAATTTTCTTTAATATGCATAATATTTTTTCTCTAATTAGACTTTCGTTTAATTAGGCTTTTAGTAATAGTATAATGATCAACTAAACGTATAGCAGTTGCAGGTGGCTGATCATGGGATCGTCCACACCTTTTAGAAAAAATTGTGGAAGTGACGTGGAAATACCGGCCCAAAACCTTGTCTGGTTTTTTAAGTTGATTTTTTTTTTTGGGGGGGGGGAAGAAACAATTGGATGTAGCTAGTGGCGGGAGAACATATCGTGCGTTGAAAACATACTTCGAGATAACAAATTAGTCTGATGATGTAAAATAAAAAAGCCAAGGATTACGCTCAGAGATACATAACAAACCAAACTGATCAAGTAACTGATGACTTTGTTGACCTAGCATTTAAAGACTCTTCCGGTGCCCCTCATTTCGATTAACCCACGTTTGTTGTTGATATTCTGATTACAAAATTAAGAAATATAGAACATACAAAAACATCATGACGTGGTATGTTACAGTTCGTCAGTCTTTCCAATGGTTTCGCTTACTTTTTACGTCATTTCATTCACCCCCTCTGTCTGCCATTTTCACTGATTACCCCGAGAGCTGATGATAGTAAACATTTTTTTCACATGCAAATCCTAAATGGGTCTCTGTAGATTCCTTTATTCAATTTCTACAGTAATGACAATAGGTCGTAGGCATCACCTCATAAGGCTTCAAGACATTTTCTTTGACCACATCACAATTAGCAGTTTGTTCAGTCCAGATGGCAGTACATACATCACCAGTAAACAAACTCTGCAAAATGAGGTCCAATAATAATTTGGCCATTTCGAATTCTCAACACTGTTGTCAAAACTGAGGAAATATATGTCTACCTATTCTGTCTAAAAGAGGGACCTATCTGATATGTTTGAATAGATCATAATATGAGCCCGTATTGCCAAGAGAACGTCCTTTATTGTTCAGTTCCAATTCACTTTATCTATCTTGCTTTCTCTCTTGCATTTATATTTGTATTTTCTTCTCCTTTCTATCTAGCATTTGCATCTGCATTTATATCTCCTTTCTTTCTTTCATCTCTCTCTTCATTCTGCAATTAAATTTGCATTTGTAATTTCTGCATTTACATTTGTGTCTTTCTGTATTTACACTTTTTCCCCGCTTTATCTAAAACTTTCTCATTTCAACTTCATTATGGTTCGTTTCCTTTATTTCCATTATTTTCCAACCAAACCAGATGGAAACGTGTTTATTAAAACCAAAACATTCACATCAAGAGTATTTCGTCTGCCAAATAAAAAATAAAAATATTTCTAATCTCTTATTTCATCAAAAGACGCATCCGCTTCCGCAAGACCACAATGCTTTGCAGACTTAATTAACTCATCGTTTTTAAGGACTCTTGTATAGGATTAGCTATAAAATATTCTACTTTTGGCCGTCATGATAAAACCTTATTGGTTTCATTATTGATTTCCCATTTATAAAATCAAGATACTAGAGACTTAAAAAATTTCAAGCAAAAAAATTCAAACTTTAAAAAAACCAATAATTTGAAATATTAAGACTCTCCAGAATATTGACATTTTTAAAATCTTTAAATAATTCCGAAATCCTAAAATTCTTCAAATCAAATTCAATTTTGGACTAGCTTCCTAATTTATCATTTTACGTCTATGGGCTTTAATTTAAGTAGCAAGATTAGGTATACACCTGTGAGTTTAAGTTTCCAAAATATAAATTAATTTAAATAAAATACATAATCAAACCTAGTGAAAGAATTAAATATAGCTTACACTGTATGAATTCCTAGAATGCAATCCTAATTAGCCTACTAAAGCATTATCAACTTTTCTCTAATCAGGAACCTGTTCTAGGGTATTCAGTACAAAGCTTTTATAGCGCTTATGTGTTAACATGATAAAACAGAATTAAACAGAACTATTAAACAAGATAATATTACTTCAATTTAATCACATGAACAAAAATAAAAAACACGGGAATCCTCAGAATCAGATTTAATAAAATTAAGCCTTTGAATATAATCACAGTCTTCAAAGTACTAACAGTTAAAATCAAAGTTTATCTGCTCTGTTATATCCAACAAAATGTAAATAAAAAATTCCTCTCCGAGTCTTACTAACGCCGTGTATAACTGAAAGAATAAACGTGATACATGTATTTTCATTACATAGTTTCTTTTTGGTTTTGAAATAAAAAAAGTCAGATTCATTAGAATTTGTCGAACAAGTATATCTTATTATTTCGATATAACGCAAATAGATTTTCAAATCTCACTGAATCAATCAACTGGCATATATTTCGCATCAAATACACTAAAGTGTGCGAGCTAGCCTTCTACAGGGCACGTGTAATATGATTTCCACGCTTGTTTTAATAACCCATATTAATAGTCGGCTTCAATTCTTGACCTGCTTCACAGTTGATTTCAGCTTTAATTTGCCTTTTCGTGGTTGAATATATTACTATGGAGTATATGTGTACTTTTTCGATAGTACTAACCTCTGAATTACAAATACAAAATTTTTTAGTCTCAACCAACTCAACTAAAAATATATTATAAATTTGAAAGATGACACATACTTCCATAACAATACTGACTATATGCAACTGTATATGCAAACGGACTGGATGACATTTGATACGTATAGCGACCATATTTAATTTGATAATTATACCGATCGTATGAAATTTTATAGTTATACCGACCGTATGAACAATATATCAACTTTCCGTATGCTAACTTTCGGAGATCATTGAACCACAACATGTAACAAACTACACTTAATGAGATGGGATTATAATGCTAGGTGATAAGATATACATATTCAGCGAATTAGCATTCCTTATGTCGCATTTATGTCAACTCATAGGTAAATGGATACCATGTTCGTGCTGAGAACTGGCTTCCTGATATGGTTTATCTAGTCACAATGTCATTGATTTTGCAATATAATACAAAGTCATATTCTTGGAAAACATTTTCTATTGATATCGTATCTTTTTCTGTGAGTAAAATGCAAATAGGAATATAACATCCTGCTTTAAATCCGTGCAAAATGATACCTTTATCACACATATGTTTTTGTAATGTCTACCACGGAATTGTAACATGGTTAGACTGGTAATAATCTTCTTAGTATACTATACCTTTGCGAATTGCTGTAAACGTGTAGATTCTGCATATATTTTGCATCAAATACCCTATCCTTGTATGTAACATGACACAGAAAACAACAATAAAGTCAAATGTTTTATTATACATGAATGACTGCAGACAAATGTCTACAATAAAGTCAGATGTTCTACTGTACCTACATGTAAACAAATGTTTACAATAAAGTCACAATTTTGTATTGTAATCGCATGTGTTGAAATCTTGTATTGCACCTCAATACAATAAGTCAAATGTTTTATTATACATGTATTAATGTGGACAAATGCCTACAATAAAGTTGTTGTACTGTACCTACATGTAAATAAATGCCTACAATAAAGTCAAAAAGTTGTATTGTTTTTGCATGTGGTTAAATCTTAAATTGCACCTGAATACAATAAAGTTAAATCTTAGACCTGACAATTAGCCTCTATATACTATTATTATAGGTCATTATAGAAATATACATTTTAAAAGGTTGTTTTCTTCAGTTTTATTATCACAGCAAGAAAGCTTTTAAATATTTGCATTGAAATGGTTCATATATTAATTTTATACATGAATATTCAATCTAATTTAAACGAAATGTGATGTCTAAAAGACAATTGAGGATCCAAAACGGGAAGATCATGCCAAGGTTAGAACACTTGACCATCCAAAACGGGAACAGTATATCAACTTTACAACATTTGACCATCCAAAACGGGAAGTTCATATCAGGGTTAAAACATTTGAACACCCAAAACGAGAAGATTATGTCAGGGTTAGAACATTTTACGATCCAAAACAGGAAGTACATATCAGGTTTAGAACCCTTGACCATCAAAAACAGGAAGATCATATCAGGGTTAGAACATTTGACGATCCAAAACAGGAAGATTGTGTTAGGGTTAGCACATTTGATCATACAAAACGGAAAGAATATGTCAGGGTTAGAACATGACCATCCAATACAGTAGACCATATCAGGGTTAGAATAGTTTACCATTCAAAACAGGACGATCATGTCAGGGTTAGACTATTTGACGATGAAAATCAGGAAATCATGTCAGGAGTAGTGCATTTGATCATCCAATACGGGAAGATCATCTCAGGGTTGGAAGTTTTTATCATCTAAAACGGGATAATCAAATCAGTATTAGAAGATCGAACCATCCAAAAACAGGAAGATCATTTCAGGGTTAGAACATTTGACCATAGAAAACTGGAAGATCATGTCAGGGTTAGAACAATTGACCATCCAAAACGGGAAGATCATATCAGGGTTAGAATATCTGATTATCCAAAACAGAAAGATCATATCATGGTAAGAACACTTGACCATCCAAAACAGGAAGATCATGTCACAGTTAGAACATTTGACCATCGAAACGAGGAAAATCATGTAAGGGTTAAAACATTTGACCATCCAAAACAGGATGATAGCATCAGGGTTAGAAAATTTGACAATCCAAACGGGAAGCTCGCATCAGGGTTAGACTATTTGTACATTCAAATTGTGAAGATCGTGTTAGGGTTAAAACATTTTGTCATCCGAAACGGGAATCTCATGACAGGGTTAGAACACTTGACGACCCAAATCTGGAAGATCATACCAGGGTTAGAACAGATGACCATCCAAAACGGGAAGAGTATATAATTGTTAAAACATTTGACCATCCAAAACAGAAAGATCATATCAGGGTTACAACACTTGACCATCCAAAATGCAAGATCATCTCAGGGTTAGAACATTTGACCGTCCAAAACAGGAAGATCATGTCCCTGTTAGAACATTTAACCATCCAAAACAGGATTATCGTATCAGGGTTAGAACATTTGACCATCCAAAACGGGAACAGCATATCAGGATTAGATCGTTTGTCCATCCAAACCGGGAAGATTATGTCATGGTTAGAACATTTGACCATCCAAAACGAAAACATCATATCACAATTGTCCATCCAAAACAGGAAGGTCATATCAGGGTTAGAACATTTGACTCTCCGAAACGGGAATATCGTGTCAGGGTTAGAACTTTCGACCTTCCAAAACATGAGATCATGTCAGGGTTAAAACGTTTGAAGATACAAAATCAGGAAGATCATATCAGGGTTAGAAAATTTACGATCCGAAACGGGAAGATCATATCAGGGTTAGAAAATTGGACCATCCAATTTGGGAAGATCATATCAAGGTTAGAACATCTGACCATCCAAAACAGGACAATCATGACAGGGTTAGAATATTTGACGATCGAAATCAGGCAGATAATATCAGGGTAGAACATTTGACCATCCAGAAAGAGGAAGTCTATATAAAAGTTACAAAAAGAAGAAAAACACTTCTTCATACCAACTTTGAGAGACGATACAAACTATGGAGCTGAAAGACATTTTATGTCAGTTTTGAACAACGAGGATCTATATCTCAAATCCATATCTACTAAAGAAAATAACTTTAACTATGTGTTGTTGATCTGTTTCCATAATTAATGGAATATAGGAGTTGGGCCTACCTCTCTAATGTATTCTATTTTGTAACGAATCTATTAGATAAATTTTGTCTATGATTGTAAATTATATCTTAAAATAAATATTACTTGTGGACACATATGTTTACTTGGTTTTGTGATCAAGATACAGCCTTGATTCTGACCTTATAAAATTCTAGAAACGAATTATATTTACAGTTTCAAGGAAGGTTCCATTAATAATGATATTGTCTTGATCCTCATATTGTGTCGCTTTTGTATAAGGGAGACGTAAACATAACTTCTTTAATCCTCTCTGTAACATGAGTTACGTACGGGTCTAATTTGAGAGGATTTTTTAAATTTGAATTCTTCATTGGATTTACAAGATGCTCATTAATATTTTCTGACTTAGCCGCTATTCTGGGATTATTGTGAATTCGTTTAGAGATATTTCGGATTATATCATTGTGACACATCACGATGGATAACACATTAACAGTATGCCAGTTTATTGTTACATCATGACTTTCAATACTGAAATTCATTCGGAATGCTATTTGATTTCATCAGGATTACACTGTACTTTTAGACAAGTGATGGAACTTTTGTGATTGTTAAGGATTTTACTTACTATACTGTAATTTCTTCTTAAATTTTTATTTTGCATTAGAGGGAAGTATTTTAGTATTTCTATTTTTCAAAACTTGTTGGTTTTCTCTTTTTCTT
Organism: Sinohyriopsis cumingii; assembly: GCA_028554795.2. Lineage (NCBI taxonomy): Eukaryota > Metazoa > Mollusca > Bivalvia > Unionida > Unionidae > Sinohyriopsis > Sinohyriopsis cumingii. The sequence goes on from JAPYKE020000086.1 coordinate 153,296, forward strand.
TTACTTAGTTTAAGACTATAAAATCGTAACAATAAAGAATCGCGGAACTTTCCATTCAAATTATACCAATACACTCGATTAGGGTGGTATAAATCTGACAGACTTATAAATCTCATTCAAAGTGTTTTAGATGATGGAAGAACTCTAAATGAATATAACAAAACCAGCAAATAAAACCAAATTATTCAATAATAGCGAAAACTGTGAATATATGTTAGAAAATGATCTTGTTGAAATGAAACTTTGAAATGAGAGTTGATAATACCGTGAACTCATTGATCTATAAAATCATTCTGCCATCTGTAGATTATACTTATGCTTTGGTAATAATGGTCTAACAACAGTTTATAACATAAGAACATTTCTGATGATTATTACACATCCTGCACTGTGAATTTTAACCCAATAAGATGCAATTCACCTCCATCGGAGTCTTTCACTTCCGTGTCAAAATCACAATCAGGTTTTTGACCATATAAAAGTGTCTAATATTTTTCCAAGATATAAAATGCTTAATAATAAAATCTATATAAAACATTCATTTATTAATATGCAGTGTAATTTGTTGGCTATTGAATATAGCAGAAAATGTTGTCAATGTTTTCATTCATACAGCAATAGTTCATACCATTACAATTCCAAATTCTTGTTTGCAGTCATGGTGAGGCCTACTAGATTATTCACCACACATCCAAAACGTTTAATTGAAATATACACCGCCCAACCTACAAAATTCAACATCAATATATAGGCTATTATTTCGTTTACATGATCTCTGTTAACGATTGTCCATAAATCATTCTCAAAGATTGATTCTTTTGCTTTTATTACATTTCTGATAATTTGCATAATTCTTAACAACTGCATCTTGGTCTAGTCTCTTCTTGGTGTTACTGTATTATTGACCGACTTTATAATTACACATTTTACAGCAATTAAAGGTTTGTATAATTGTATCAAGTTGTCAGCTTTTTTATTTAGATTATTGTGGTAGCCAGCAAAACTTTTCATATATATTACCACATTTTGAATTTTCAGGAGCAATTCTTTGCCTAGAACATAATCCAATCTTAATTTTACTCTGGCATAAAAATTTGAAAATAATTTCTAGATCTTCAACAGTAAAAAGATCGTTTCTCTGTTTATCTACCAAACTTTTTGCAATCTTTCCTGCATCTGTTGGTGTCGTTTAATTTATATACTACCAGACCAAACACCGATCGAGTCCCCGTTTCATCTGTTTGATGTCTCTAACAATATTACTTTCACTTTTCTTGATATGTCATGTCAGAGACTACACATAGGCCTTTTTCGCTGAATGTCTTGGAATATATTCCATGCCGTACTATATTCTTGTTCTTTTCTGGATATCTCCAAATACGGGTTGGATGGAAGTGTTCTTATTAAAATCAGTACATGCTGCATTTACATCTTTCATAATTATGCCTTGAAACTATGGATTCAAGGTTAGCGTTTTCCACACATACAACTCGGTTTAAACGTTTTTGTCAAAATGCCATATTACGCTATGTTCTGCATCTGTTAAGCAAACTATCATATCACGCTATGATCTGCATCCGTCAACTAGTCCTCTGTCTTTAAACCTCTTTTCCAAATTAAACAGTTGCATGAACATTATTCCGATAGTGTGTAGTACATCTTGATTCCTGTCAAAATATTTTGTTTTATTTTAACTTATTCGAACATTGAACTGAGTGGTAGGAAATGGGTATGACACTTTACTTGTATCGATATTTTGGTGGCTCAAACGGATGTTCAACAGCTGAATGTCCAAAAGAAACTTTGTTTATGTAGGTCACATGGAAGGTGTCATACGCTTGTGAAGATTATTTCTGGGCATGACGTGGATTATTCCGTTTTGGCTATCTCAATGTCATACTTTTGGGGTATTCAGAATGTTTTGGTCATGAGTAGTTTTGTTAAGGCTGTTGTTCGCAGTAGCAGAGAGGTGCGTACAGTTGTAGTATACCCATGAGAAAACTATTCCAGTATTCGTGTGAAGTACATCGCAGGAAAATGAAGTGAGATGTGAGGTGTTAGATGTAACACGGATTGGCGCGCTTGGACTGACCACCTACAATACATGGCTACTTTGTTTTGCGCAAGACATATTTATCACATATGCAAACTGCATTCCTCAAATACTATACGAGTTATTTTTCAGCCTATTGGATTAATTTAGAAGTGGATAGAACTGCTTAGATGACGTGGATCATTTCAGACATTGCACAGGTTTTCAGGATCTGGCTGACTTAAATAACCTGCTTTTTGCTTTGTTTAATCTCCTGGCACTTGTAGTCAATGCTTGTTTTGGAGACACAGCGATGTAGTCGGGAAACCATTGGTCCTTACCTTAATTATGACATTGACACTTGTATGTAGTTTCCAAATAGTTAGGTAAGCTCGTTGATTTTGGACATTTTATACACAGTACAAAATAAGACACTTAATTCAAGTTTCACAGGAGAATAAATTCTAAGAGTTCTACAATTTTCAATTCATTTATTTACTTAGAAAATGAAATTAAGCTGGATTCCAAAGTAATCCTACGTAAACATTATCAACAGTTCAATGGCTATCTGGAAGCTAATATGTAAATTAAAATTGGATTACCGTTCTTTTTTTACGAAGCAAGTGCAACACATGTATTTCACGAAACAAATTAATATATGCCTGTATCGACGGGTACATGCTAGTTCAGGAGGTAATCATTGTTGAAACTCTTTCTCTGTGGTTAAAAAAATGTAAAATTCACATCGTAAAAGATCTAACACAGACGACGCCACCCACTCGCACACCCAAAAAACAAATAACAAGATGTAACACTAACAAAACGAAAACACATACCATATTGGAAGACCAAACAAAATGCAATAAAATGCACCTATTTTACCGCAAATAGCCATACAATTCATTTCTTGCCAACCTCAAACATTAATAGTTCATATATATTCGTACGTGGGCGGATTGTATGTGTGATAGTCCATACGAATTCGTTCTTATGAGGATTTTATGTGTGGTAGTCCATACCAGTTAGTTCGTTGGAGGAATGTATGTGTGATAGTCCATACCAATTTCTTCTTGGGAGGAAAGTGTGTGGGAGTCCAACTGAATTCGTCCTTAGGCGGACTGCATGTGTGGTAGTCCATTCAAATTCGTTCTTAGGAGGAATGCAATTGTGTTAGTCCATACCAGTTCGTTCTTAGGCGGACTGTATGTGTGGTAGTCCTTACTCATTCTTATTAAGTGGACTGTATGTGTGGTAGTCCATACCAATTCGTTCTTACGTGGACTGTATGTGTGGAAGTCCATACCATTTCGTTCTTACGTGGACTATATGTGTGGTAGTCCATACCAATTGGTTCTTAGGCGGACTGTATGTGTATGGTAGTCCATATCAATTCGTTGTCATGAGGAATGTATTTGTGATGGTCTATACCAGTTCGTTCTTAGGAGGAATGTATGTGTAGTAGTCCATAACAATTCGTTCTTAGGAGGACTGTATATGTGGTAGTCCATAATGTAACAAGATAACCTGGTGGGATTTCGGATTTACAACAGAACACTTTTGATGGTGACACAAATACAAATGTATAATGACGAATGACTTGAATGAGAAAGGAATTATGATTAATATGTGCGTATAATATCCAAATATTGGATTAATTAACATAACTGGCACAAACTAAAAAATGAAAATACAAATAAATGACCTTACACAGTTCAAAGGCAAGGGGTGAATGATTCACAGTCATTTAACAGCATACAAATAATGGGGTTTACTCAAATAGTACAACTGTCGTATTTTACTCATAGAGTAACAGTGTATTCACTCAGATAGTGAAAATGATGAAAACATAGGGACAGATGTACAAAATATCTTTACAGTCCCAAAACCACACTGGGTATTACAAACCCCAAAGATTAGCCCACGGCCGAAAGACTACATGTATGGAGTAACACACTCCGTCACCAGCCAACTTGGTTACCGGTCACACTGGTCAATCAAGCACTGAGTAGTCCAGGTCGGTCAATCAAGCAATCAGCGACCACCAATCTCGGTCAGCAACGCACGATCACATGCTCTTGACCAGCAACACTTAACTAAGTTCTACGGCTGCTATGGTTCATCTTCACAGCTGCTGCGGTCAGTTATTTTTGATTAGCTCTGCAGCTTGTACCACGACGATTACGATCACGCTGGTAAATCTGATCACTCTGATAACTCTGGTGAGTCCGACCACTCTGATTACTCTGGTCAGCTCTACAGCTAAAGATGTGCAAGTCCTTAAAGTAGACCGCTCACTGACAATACGTTCCATAATGCAAAGATTTTGCTTTACCGTGAGGCATTTATATACAGACGATGTCGCAATACATGGCTGTGTGCTGGATGTATTGGGTTCTTCCCACCGAAAGCAGTTCGCACGTGCAGTATAGGATGAACCGAACTCACAATCTCGAAATCTTTGTACAGTATACATAGATCATCCTCGGGTATCTTTGTACATAAAAACCGAAACCCGAGTACAGGTATTTAATGAGCAAATGGATTTATTCAATACTGTGACACACACAGATTCGTTCTTAGGTGGACTGTATGTGTGGTACTCCATACAAATTCGTTCTTAGGAGGAATTTATGTGTGATAATCCATATCAATTCGTTCTTAGGAGGAATTTATGTGTTATAATCCATGTCAATTCGTTCTTAGGAGGAATGTATGTGTGGTAGTCCATATCAGTTCGTTCTTAGGAGGAATGAATGTGTGATAGTCCATATCAATTCATACTTACAAGGAAAGTATGTGTGGTAGTCCATATTAGTTCGTTCTTAGGAGGAATGAATGTGTGATAGTCTATATCAAATTCGTTCTTAGGAGGAATGTATGTGTGGTAGTCCATATCAGTTCGTTCTTAGGAGGAATGAATGTGTGATAGTTTATATCAGTTCGTTCTTAGGAGGAATGAATGTGTGATAATCCATATCAATTAGTTCTTAGGAGGAATGTATGTGTGGTAGTCCATATCAATTCGTTCTTAGGAGGAATGTATGTGTGGTAGTCCATATCAATTCGTTCTTAGGAGGAATGTATGTGTGATAGACTATATCAATTCGTTCTCAGGAGGAATGAATGTGTGGTAGTCCATATCAATTCGTTCTTAGGAGGAATGTATGTGTGATAGTCTATATCAATTAGTTCTTAGGAGGAATGTATGTGTGATAGTCCCTATCAATTCGTTCTTAGGAGGAATGTATGTGTGATAGTCTATATCAATTCGTTCTTAGGAGGAATGAATGTGTGATAGTTTATATCAGTTCGTTCTTAGGAGGAATGAATGTGTGATAATCCATATCAATTAGTTCTTAGGAGGAATGTATGTGTGGTAGTCCATATCAATTCGTTCTTAGGAGGAATGTATGTGTGATAGTCTATATCAATTCGTTCTTAGGAGGAATGTATGTGTGGTAGTCCATATCAGTTCGTTCTTAGGAGGAATGTATGTGTGATAGTCTATATCAATTAGTTCTTAGGAGGAATGTATGTGTGGTAGTCCATATCAATTCGTTCTTAGGAGGAATGTATGTGTGGTAGTCCATATCAATTCGTTCTTAGGAGGAATGAATGTGTGATAGTCTATATCAATTCGTTCTCAGGAGGAATGTATGTGTGGTAGTCCATATTAGTTCGTTCTTAGGAGGAATGAATGTGTGATAGTCTATATCAATTCGTTCTCAGGAGGAATGAATGTGTGATAGTCTATATCAATTCGTTCTCAGGAGGAATGAATGTGTGATAGTCCATATCAATTAGTTCTTAGGAGGAATGTATGTGTGGTAGTCTATATCAATTCGTTCTTAGGAGGAATGAATGTGTGGTAGTCCATATCAATTCGTTCTTAGGAGGAATGAATGTGTGATAGTCTATATCAATTCGTTCTCAGGAGGAATGTATGTGTGATAGTCCCTATCAATTCGTTCTTAGGAGGAATGTATGTGTGGTAGTCCATATCAATTCGTTCTTAGGAGGAATGTATGTGTGGTAGTCCATATCAATTAGTTCTCAGGAGGAATGTATGTGTGGTAGTCCATATCAATTCGTTCTTAGGAGGAATGTATGTGTGGTAGTCCATATCAATTCGTTCTCAGGAGGAATGAATGTGTGATAGTCCATATCAATTAGTTCTTAGGAGGAATGTATGTGTGGTAGTCTATATCAATTCGTTCTCAGGAGGAATGAATGTGTGATAGTCCATATCAATTCGTTCTCAGGAGGAATGTATGTGTGATAGTCCATATCAGTTAGTTCTTAGGAGGAATGTATGTGTGGTAGTCTATATCAATTCGTTCTCAGGAGGAATGAATGTGTGGTAGTCCATATCAATTCGTTCTTAGGAGGAATGAATGTGTGATAGTCTATATCAATTCGTTCTCAGGAGGAATGTATGTGTGATAGTCTATATCAATTCGTTCTCAGGAGGAATGTATGTGTGATAGTCCCTATCAATTCGTTCTTAGGAGGAATGTATGTGTGGTAGTCCATATCAATTTGTTCTTAGGAGGAATGTATGTGTGATAGTCCATATCAATTCGTTCTTAGGAGGAATGTATGTGTGATAGTCTATATCAATTCGTTCTCAGGAGGAATGAATGTGTGGTAGTCCATATCAATTCGTTCTTAGGAGGAATGTATGTGTGATAGTCTAAATCAATTCGTTCTCAGGAGGAATGAATGTGTGATAGTCCATATCAATTCGTTCTTAGGAGGAATGTATGTCTGGTAGTCCATATCAATTCGTTCTTAGGAGGAATGTATGTGTGGTAGTCCATATCAATTCGTTCTTAGGAGGAATGAATGTGTGATAGTCCCTATCAATTCGTACTTACAAGGAAAGTATGTGCTCACCTTTTAGGGCGAGTAGTAATTGAAACATGTGACGCTACAATGTCTATAGTAGACACAGCACCAATGTGTACCAAAACGTGTTTGTCAGTCTAATGATAAGAACAGAGATTTTACTATTAAAAAACATTTTATGAAGATTACTTTTCTACTATTCTTGCAGGAGACGCCTGTATCAACAATTACGCAGTTGAGCACCACACACACACACACACACACACACACACACACATATATATATATATATATATATATATATATATATATATATATATATATATATATATATATATATATATATATATATATATATATATATATGTTTACCTTTCTTCATGAACGAAAAACACCCAAATGACCAGTCACGTGACTGTGAGGCGTATTTCTAGATTACTCCTCAGGAAGCAGCAACCACTACTATAATCGTAGTCAATCAAGACTAAGCTTGTATGGAGTTGTATCATGCTGGGAATAATTTGATAAATCCTCAACTATTCCCTCATTTGCAGGAAAAAGGACGGCGCGCAGTTGATATAATAGGTGCAAGTGTGATATTCTCCTCAAACATTTCACATTTGTTGTGGCTGTATCTGTGGATTATTTTTAAAACTATCAGAAATGAACTTCCGTCAGACTTATGACTATTTATGACTATTACAGAGAAAATTTAAACAGTTATGAAAGGAAAACAAAATCGAAGAAAAGAAGCATTTGCAATTTTCGCTAAAAGGCATGTCATTGATATTAAAGTTTCAAGGAACATATACCTTATTTGTTCACGTGAAAAGTTATTGAATCCATGACAACTAAAATACCAAAGTATAGAATAATATTATTTATGATAAAATACCAATACTATAGAATAATATTATTTAAAATTCAAATACGTAAGCTATAGATAAACGTTTGTTAAATTAAAATAGCAAAACTATGAAATAATGTTATTTTAAGTAAAATAAAAAAATTATTGGATACTGTTATTTTAGGTAAAATACCAAACTATAGAATAATGTTATTTTATTTTCAAAATGGTTAGATAATTGTCAAACATAGATTCAGGATTCTGAAAACGGGTTTATGGAGATATTTCCAGGGTTTGAAGCTAACAATTGCCAGTTAGTCAGAAACTAGTAGATTTCACTACTGACTAAAATCTATACGCTGCTATTAGTCAAATGAGACATCTGTACACTGCTATTAGTCAAGTAGGACTATACGTACACTGATATTAGTCAAATGGGACTATCTGTACACTGCTATTTGTCAAATGAAACTATATGTAAACAGCTCATAGTCAAATGGGACTATCGGTACACTGTTATTAGTCAATGGGGACTAAAGTCTGTAAAATGCTATTAGTCAAATGGGACTAAATGTACACTGCTATTAGTCAAATGAAACTATGTCTACAGTGCTATTAGTCGAATGTAAACTGCTATTATTCAAATGGAACTAAAACATGTATACCACTATTAGTCAAAATTGACTATCTGTACACTGCTTTTAGTAAAATTGGACTAAAATATGCACAGTGCTATTAGTCAAATGGGACTAACTGTACACTGCTATTAGTCAAAAGGGACTATATGTACACTGTTATTAGTTACATGGGACCATCTGTATACTGATATCGGTCAAGTGAGACTATTTTTACGGTGCTATTTGTCAAATTGGAATATATGCACACTGCTATTGGTCAAATGGGACTATATGTTCACTACTATTAGTCAACTTGTATTACAATATTAGACTGCTATTAGTCAAATGGGACTATCTGTACACTGCTATTAGTTAAATGTGACAATCTGTACACTGCTGTTAGTCAAATTAGACTATCTGTACATTGCTATTAGTCAAATGGGACTATATGTACACTGTTATTAGTCAAATAGGACTAAAATCTGTACACTGCTATTAGTCAAATGGGACTATCTGTACACTGCCATTAGTCAAAAAGGACTATTTGTACACTGCGTTTAGTCAAATGGGGCTATATATGCACTGCTGTTAGTCAAGTGGGACTATATGTACACTGTTATTAGTCAAATGGGACTAAATGCACGCTGCTGTTAGTCAAATGGGACTATCTGTACGCTGCTATTAGTCAAATGGGACTAAGGGAAATTTTAAATTTTAAATTTGAACTGTACAGACAGGGTAGGGACGGCAAGGATAGTGATTGTTTTTCACTGGTTGTAGTTAGAGTGTAAATAAACTACATACTTAAAAACATAATTTGATTGCTAACGTGTCGATACCACTAAACATGCTTTTATTAATATTATTAAAACTTAACTTGCATAATTTGGTTTAGTGCAGAATGGGATAAAATACTTTCTAAAACAAATTTTTACATAAAACCAGTTTGTTAGATATATTTTGCATCTTCTTGGTCGCGTGTGCATTTTTAAAAAAATAAAAATCATGGTGGGGATTAATTTTATTATTATTATTATTATTATTATTATTATTATTATTATTTTGAATGCTGGCATTCTAAATCAAGACTTATTATTATTATTATTATTATTATTATTATTATTTTGAATGCTGGCATTCTAAATCAAGACTATAGGCACATGTACAAGACGTCATGATATTAATCTGAATTTCCGACGTCGATCTCCACTTCCAAGTCAATTAAAAAACATTGATAGCTTTGTTTTGATTTTTAGATGTCAGGATGGGCAACTAGTCCGAAACGCGTAGTGTGAAAGGGGTCCAATGCTTCTCGTTGACACATGCTAGGTATATTTTACAATTTGATAGAAATTGAATACGAGTGGCAGATTGATTTTAGAGCCAGACTACATGAGTTGAAGTTAATTCTCTGTAAAAACGTAAAATATTGTATTCCTGCCCATGCCACATAAAACAAAATAGCATTAAGCATGTGAAAATACAACTGTTGTCCAAAATGGATTGTATTTTTTCAAAGGGTATACTGTTTTGATATTTTGAAAGGGTATGCACATCTATTGTTCTCAAAGGTAATATATTTCGATGAATTCAAAGCGTCTTTCAAAGGGCAGTATCTTCCAGTGTTTTGAAAGAACAGTATTGTTTGATATTTTGATAGGGCAGTATCTTCCGGTGTTTTCTAAAAACGTATTTTACATTATTAGCTTCTTGCTTGATCAATGGACGCATTTTTTTGTCAAATTGGATGCATGTTGTGTCAAATCGTTTCAGTAAGGTTCCAGATGCACATATATTTAATTAGGACTATCTCACTTTCTCCTTGTGCTTTTCTTTAGAGCAGTTTGCGAATCATTTTGCTTCTGCTAGGACTTTTTGGATTCAATGACATTTAATAAATCATTGCTTAGTGTCTTAGAAATAAACAGATACTCATTTAAGCTAAACATTTAAAGGATAAAATATCACAGCCACATGAATTTAAATGAATTTCAGACATTTCATCTGGAGTCATGTGCGAAACAATACGATCCCATACTTGAAATGACGAACAGTGATAATATCTTGAAATACATCCTCTTAGAATTTAGATGACGTCTCATCAACTACTTGATAAAATATTAGACACATTATTTATCTGCCGTCATTTTGTCTGTACTATATGCATTTGTTTATATTAAAAAAGGTATTAAGTTCCTTGTTTGTCTTTAGTTAGGCTTTGTCACTACAGTTTTTTCGAGATCTCTTACTGATATCAAACAGACTAAAACCTCAAATGTGGACGAACTATACAATTATTTGTGTAGTTTTGTTTGCTCTCCATTTAAAGATGGACATGGACGCAGACTGTTGCTTAACAAAAGATGATTGCATATTTACGGAGAGAGAGAGAGAGAGAGAGAGAGAGAGTTAGGTTTACGCTTTAGTGATGTTTGAATTCTTTGACCACTGGATGCTAGACTTATGGGATAATCATTATACACTGCCTACTTTACATACCTCTTTAGTTCCCAGATTCTTTACCGAGCACTCTAATCGTGCTCTGTCTCCTCGAAGAAACGTTACATTAACTGGGGTATCAATAAACTCCGGGACGTGGTATATCATGGTGCCGCATATAACTGAAAGTACAACAAAAATTTAATTTTAAATATCGACCCCACTATCACAAATTCGTCTCCTATGCATGTAAGGATGTATGTATGTATGTATGTATGTATGTATGTATGTATGTATATACGTGTGTGTGTGTGCATGCGTACGTGCATGCGATAGGTAGGTGTGTATGTAAGTATGCATGCTTGCATATTGCTTCAGTGTGCTGAACTTCGTTCTAATTTTAACCACGTTTGTAATAGAATAATGAAAGTTGATATTTAGTTAATACCGAAGTACAGTATCGTTGATCCGAAATTAATTTGAAAAGGCATAAAACTAATTTGGTTGACTCTTGCGCAAAAAATGGGATAGAAACTAATTTGATTGATGTTTGTGCAAGAAAAGGGTTAAAAACTAATTTGATTGATGCTTGCGTAGGAAAAATGATAAAAACTAATCTGATTGATACTTACATAAGAAAACTAAAATTGCTGATGCTTGCGCAAAAACGGGTTAAAATTTAAATTGGTTGATGCTTGCACAAGAAAAGGGATAAAAACTAATTTGATTTATGCTTGCTGAAAAAAGCTATAAAACTAATCTAATTGATACTTGCATAAGAAAAGGGATAAAAACTAATCTGATTGATGCTTGCACAAGAAAAAGACTAAAAGCTAATTAGATTGATGCTTTCACAAACATGGGTTAAAAACATTTTTGATTGACACTTACACAGAAAAAGGCACACAAACTAATTTTGTTGATGCTTGCGCCAAAACGGGTTAATATCAATTTGATTGATGCTTGCACAAGAAAAGGGATAACAATAATTTGATTGATGTTTGCACAAGAAAAGGGTTAAAATCTAATTTGATTTATGCTTGCATAACAAATGGTTAAAAACTAATTTGTTTGATGCTTGCACAGGAACATTGGTAAAAACTAATTGGATTGATGCTTTCACAAAAATGGGTCAAAAGTTGATTTGATTGATACTTACACTGAAAAGGCATGAAAACTAATTTTCTTAATGCTTGCACAAAAACGGGTTAAAATTTAATTTAAGCGATGCTTGCACACGAAAAGGGATAAAAACTAATTTGATTGATGCTTGGACACGAAAAGGGATAAAAACTAATTTGATTAATGTTTGCACGAGAAAAAGGTTAAAATCTAATTTGAATGTTGCTTTCACAAAAAAGGATAAAATCTAATTTGATTGATGCTTGCAGAAAAAGGGTTAAAAACTTATTTGGTTGATACTTGCAGAAGAAAATGGATAAAAACTAATTTAATTGATGCTTGCTAAAAACAGGGTCAAAACCTAATTTGATTGATACTTGTAGAAGAAAAGGGATAGAAACTAATTTGATTGATCCATGAACAAGGAAAGGGATCAAAACTAATTTGATTGATGCTTTCCAAAGAAAAGGGATAAAACCTAATTTGACTGACGCTTTTACCAAAAAGTGGTTTAAAAAAAATGATTGATACTTTCAATGAAAATTGGTTCAAAACTAATTTGATTGAAGCTTGCACAAGAAAAGGGACAGAAACTAATTGGATTAATGCTTTCAAAAGTCAAGGATTAAAAGCTAATTTGATTAATGCTTGAACAAGAAAAGGAGTGAAAATTAATTTGATTGATATTTGCAAAAAAAGTGTTAGAAACTAATTAGATTGAAGCTTTGCTCAAAAAAGGGATAACAGCCAAATTGATTGACGCTTTCACAAAAAAGGGTTAAAATTTAATTTGATTGATACTTGCGCAATAAAAAGGATAAAATTTAATTTGAATGATCTTTGCACAAAAGAGCCAAAGAAAAGGTATAAAAACTAATTTGATTGCTGCTTTCACCAACACGGCTTAAAAACTAGTCTGATTAATACTTGCACGAGAAAAGGAATACAAAATAATTTGATTGATGCTTGCAAAATAAAGGGTTAAAAACCTCTTTGATTGATACTTGCAGCAGAAAAGGGAGAAAAAAAAATTGATTGATACTTGGACAACAAAAGGGTTAAAAAATAATTTAATTGATGTTAAAAACTAATTTTATTGACGCTTACTCAAGAAAAGGGATAAAAACTAAATTTATTCATGTTTTCATAAAAAATGGATAAAAACTGAATTTGATTAATACTCGCAAAAGAAAAAGGGATACAAATTACTTTGATTGATGCATTCAAAAGAAAATGGTTGACACTAATTTGATTGATGCATGCACATGAAAAGGGTTCAAAACTAATTTGTTTGATGCTTGGACAACAAAAGGGTTAAAACTAATTTGATTAGGGCTTGCAAAAGAAAACATTAAAAATTAATAAATAAATAACAAACTCCATCGATTCTTGCCCTAGAGAAGGGTTCAAAATAATTTGATTTGATTCTTGCACAAGAAAAGGGTTAAATACTAATTAGATTGATGATTGCACATGAAAAGGGATAAAAACCAATTTGATTGACGTTTTCACAAGAAAAGGGACGAAAAACTAACATGATTGATGCTTTCATAAAAAATGATAAAAACATATTTAATTGATAATTGTACAATGATATTTGATAAAACTAACTTGATTGATGCTTGAACAAGAAAAGGGATAAAAACAATAAAATTAATTGATGCTTGAACAATTAAAGGGTGAAAATTAATTTGATTGATGAGTGCACAAGAAAAGGGTTATAAACTAATTTGATTGATACTTACAACAGAAAATGGATAAAAGCTAATTTGATTGATATTTGCACAAGGAAAGCGTACACAAATAATTTGATTGATGCTTGCAGTAGAAAAGGGTTCAAGTTAAAGCTAATTTGTTTGATGATTGCACAAAAAATGAATAAAAACTAATTTGAATGATGTTTGCACAAGAAAATGTTTAAGAACTAATTTGATTGAAGTTTAAAAACTAATTTGACTGATGTTTGCACAAAATATGGATGCATCTAAGCTGATTGATGCTTTCACAAAAATTGGTTAAAAACTAATTCGATTGATACTTGCATACAAAAAGAATAACAAATAATTTGATTGATGCTTGCGCTAAGTTTTTTTTTATATAAAACTAATTCGACAGATGCTTGCGCAAGAAAAGGATGAAAAGTTAATTTGATTGATGCTTTCGCAAAACAGGGATACAAACTAATTTGATTGAAACTTGCACAAAAAAGGATTAAAAATAATTTGATTAATGCTAGCACAAGAAAAATGATAAAATCTCATCTGATTGATCCTTGCACAAGAAAAGAGATAAAACTAATTTGACTGATCCTTGCACAAGAAAGGGTTAAAAACTAATTTTAGTTATGGTTTTACAAGAAAAGGGTTAAACTAATTTGATTGATGCTTGCACAACAAAAGGGTTAAAAATTAATTTGATTGATACTTCGACAAGGAAAGGGATAAAAACTAATTTGATTGACGCTTGCACAAGAAAAGGTTTAAAAACTAATTTGAGTTATGATTGCACATGAAAAAGGATAAAACCTAATTTGATTGATGCTTGCACAAGACAAGGGAATGAAACCTCTTTGAGTTATGCTTAAACAAGAAAAGGGATGAAAACTAACTTGACTGATTCTTTATAAAAATGGATAAAAACTAATTTGATTGATGCTTACACAACAAAAGGGTTACAAATTAATTTCATTGATGCTTGCACAAGAAAATAGATAAAAACTAATTTGATTGATGTTTGAACAAGAAAATGGTTAATAGCTAATTTGATATATGTTAAAAACTAATTTGATTGTTGGTTTTATAAACAAATTGATAGAAGCTAATTGGATTGAACGCTTGCACAGTGAAAGGGTTGAAAAATAATTTGATTGATGTTAGCGCTATAAAAACGATAAGAACTAATTTGATTGATGTTTGAAAAAGAAAACGGGTAACAACTGATTAGATTGATGATTGTATAAGAATAGGGATAAAAACTGATTTGATTTATGCTTTCACAAAAAAGGATAAAAGCTAGTTTGATTGATACGTGAAAAAGAAAGGCGATAAAAACTAATTTGATAGATGCTGGCACAAGAAAAGGGTTAAAAAAATTGATTGAAGTTAAAAACTAATTTGATTGATGCTTACACACGAAAAGGCTTAAAAACTAATTTAATTGCTGGTTTCATAAGACAAGGGTTAAAAATCTAATTTGATTGATGCTTGCACAAGAAAAAAGTTCAATTCTAATTTCTTTGATACTTCCACAAGAAAAGGTATAAAAACTAATTTGATTGACGCCTGCATAAGAAAAGGTTTGTAAACTAATTTGATTGATGCATGCACAAGAAAAGGTTAAAAAACTAATTTTATTGATTCTTGCACAAGAAAAGGGATATAATCTAATTTGATTGATGCTTGCACATGGAAAGGTTTAAACTTTATTCTGTTTCAACTCAAGCCCTCTGCAATTTTTAAGGTATTGATGCAGATGCTAGGGACTAATGTTAGCAAAATCAGAGAAGTTGCTGAATGTTTTATTGTGTAACCTTCATGCAGCCTGTTTTCAACAATATTATAGTTGTGGTTGACAGCTATTGTCAATCATTTAAATATAAATATATGTGCAACTTGCAAACTTTCCCTTCTTCAAAAAAATACCTGGCAAATCTCGTGACATGCTAAATTCTTGGCATTTAATATATCGTGTTGAAAATTTGTAATTATCGTAAATTTTGCAAATGTACCTTCATAACGCTTATTAAAGAATGATCATATTTACATAAGTGTAATTATTTTAAAGTCGTGCATAATCAAACTGCTATCGTTTAATGTGAAGGAAAATACCATTCCGGGCTTCAAAATGGCAGAATACCTTAAATAAATCGTTTTCTGTTTATGTTTTTATGGCAACTGCAGGTATAAAGAACACTGCACACGCATTTTTCGTTTTCTTTTATACATCGTTACACAATTGCTTAATGCGGCGAAAAAAAAATCTTTACAAGATGGAGAAAATATATTGTTCTTGATTCAGGAAATTATGAAGACTTTTGAATCATCATGGGTTAACCTTTGGTACAGATCTGACTTTTGAAGGCTTTGAAGCGCATATGTATGGACTCAAATATGCATCGTGAGTAGGACTATGTGTTTCTCGATGCATTGGCTTTACTGGTTCTGGTCAGTAACAAAAACCGTATTTGTTGGCTTGATGTAATTTCTTTCTCATACAAACATCTTTTTCCGATCATTATGCTTTGTTTGCGTCTAACGTTTAAAACAGATCCCTAACACAACTTGTCAATTGTGAATTGACTTTCACTTTTATAAAAAGCCGAGTATATAGAGGACAATTTTTTTGGTAATTTGTTACTGGATATATTTAATCATGGGATATTGCAAACGTGGTATTTTGACGAGTGGCGAGGCCACGATTTAAAATATATCGTGTTGGTACCACGAAAAGAAATACATCTGGTATTAGCAACCTAGGGGAAAATATTCTTTTTATTATAAATTATGGATTCCGGTAGATTAAACTCTTCTCTGACAAAACCTTCTCACTTTCACTCCTCTTTCGTAAATTCGTATTATAAGCTGATCATTTAATTAAACGTAATCTAATCAAACGGTAGGATATTTCGTTGACCTATTATGTTACACAAAATTACATCTATGCCCATTTTGTGTGTGTGTGTTTTTTTTTTTTTTTTTTTTTTTGGAGGGTGCTCCTTCTGGTTGATCCTTTCAGACCATTTAGGGAGGCCCTCGTGCCCTACTTGTGGTTGTATGTGTTATATTTTTCTTTATTTATATTTTTCCACTTTTATATGAGTTTCATGTTATAATAATTGTAAACATTTATATTTAGTATATATGTTTCTTTTGTTTTTTTAAATTTTTCTTTTGTGTATGTGTGTGTGTACAAATTGTATCTTTCTTTTGAATAAGATAAAAATTCTATTCAAAGTATTCGTCGTCTCCCTGGAGGTAGGTTTCGTTCATTTTTGCCTCTTCTTCTATCTTTTGTCTCTTTAATGCTCTCCTTCTACGTCTGTCTCTGTTTAATTCTTCTTCTAACGGTGTTGTTGGCTTTGTATCTTTTGATGCTTTTGATGGTTTCCTGGTTATCCGAATTTTCTTCAGTACAATCATCATAATCTTCCAGATAAATTTAAATCTCATTTTGCATTGTTTCCCTCTTTTGTGTTTATTTCCCCCTTGTTTTTGTCTTTTGGCTACTCTGCTCTGGTTTTGTTTCCTTGTTGTATGTTTCCCTAAAATTTTCGTTCATGTTAGCTTCCAGATATTTTTCTATCTCATTTTGCATTGTTTCCGTTGTTTTTGTCTTTTTGCTACTCTGCTCTGGTTTTGTTTCCAATTTTCCTTGTTGTATGTTTCTCTTCTTTATAATTGGCGCTTGGAGTATTTCTACTGGTTTTCCTGCTATTTGTTTTTGTACCTTATGTTGTTGTTGCTGGGTTTGTTTTTGTACTAACTGGTGTTGCTGTTTCTCCTGTTGTGTTAGGCTCTTAGTTTCTTGCTTTTCTTGTTGTTTTAAACGCTGTCTCTTGTTTTAGTTGCTGTAGTTGTAATTTCTTTTGTCCATTTTGTTGTCTTTGTTGTTGCCCTTGTTCTACTTTTTGTTTTTCTACATGGTGTTGGCATTCCTGATCACTTTGTTGGTGTTGTTGTTTTTGTGTTTTTCCTTGTTGTTTTTGTTCTTGTTGTTGTTGTTGGAGTCATTTTTGTCCTTGGTGTTGATGTTCCTGATCCTGTTGGTGTTGTTATTGTGTTTCCCCTTGATGTTGTTGTTTTTGTTCTTGTTGCCCTATAGTCGGGAAGATTTCCATCGTAGTTGTGTATACTTGTTTTGTGTTTGTTAACTGGTTTTCTCCCCGGGTTTTGAGGCATCTATGTGGGGTGTGCCCTGTCTCCCCACATCTGTTTCACTTCCGGTGGTATATACATCCCTTATACGAAGCTTTTGTCAGAAAACCATGTAAGTAGAAGGCTCTTTTGATCCCTCTTAGTTTTGTTTTTTTCAATTTCCAGTATTCTTGATTCCGTTGTATATGAAGAATCATGGAACCGTTGCCAGTCTATATTTTTCTATCCTTATACCGAATTTTTTTTGAAAAAGGCGACACTTTCTTCCAGTGGTATTTCCATTGGGATAGTAGATAAATGGAGTTCTCCTGTGTGTTTCTTGATCTTTTTAGAATTGGTGCTGGGTCTTTAACTATTACAGTCTCTCCCGAAATACTTATTTCTCCAGACTGTAATACCGGTAATTTCCCTCTTGGTCGTATTATGTTTATCTCATATCCTTTCCTGTTGATGGAGTACATTTGTTCTAAAATGTCCGGATTCCTAATTTTTAGGGCTATTATTACTGTGGACGTAGTAGGTACTATCTCTCTCTCGGTATTTGTCTCATATCTAATTCCTGGGTACCTTCCTGATACTTGCATTCAAGATATGGCCCTTCTTCAGTCTCAATTCTTCTTGCTTTAAAAAAAAAGATTTCTAGTTTCCTTATTGCGTTGTGAGCCTCTTCCATGTTTTCTCGTTTTCCATGCTCGTGAGTAATATTCCCTCTATGTTTGTTTTTTCTGTATTTTGTATGAATTCTTGTCTATGTTATTATACTATACTAAGCCTCTCGTTGAGAGATTTCCCAAAATCAATTTGGTTTCAATACCAGTAGAGCGTCGTAAATATACGAGCGTATGCGATGGTCGTCGTCCGTCCCCTTGTAAGCTATTTGACCCTATCTGAAAACAGTGAGAGTTCGATTCAACAATGCAGCGGTTTATCGTTGTTCTCAATGAAATAAGGTGAAATAAGATCAAAGAGATACAAACATCGTGTGGTCTACATTCTTCGTCAAAGGATACGTTCCATGTCTGTGTTATTAAATGAGTACAAAGGGACCACAATGTAGCTCAAGTGGACATGTACAATACAAAATATAATATCTCGAACTATCAGAAATAATTCAAAATTTACTCGTGAGATCAAACTCATCAATATTTACAGGAAAAAACTCCAAAGTTTAATCCCCTTTCTACGTTGTAAATCTTTTGTAATAAATGGTTGTTCTCGCTGACTTTATCATTCGCATATTGTTTCGTTGCAGAAATGGCATCGTCGGCGTAGTGATAGACATAGGTGACAGTCACATCAGAATCTCCAATTTGCACAGAAAAACGATAACGAGACTACAAGAAAATGTCTTCTACGCTACAGAAATCCAATATTGTCATTTGGATTGATGTTAATGAGTACTTCTTTTACATCTAGGTATGCGTCTCCTTTATGACGTTGATGCTGCCTACGTACATGTTGTCAAAATAATCGGATGTAACCTTGCGAGAGTCATAAACGGGTCAGAAAATATCGCATAATTATTGGCGTATCTGGCGAGACCAAGAATTGTCGTGGTAACACCTACGTTGTACAAACATGATTCAATATAAATTAGGTCTATGAGATATCATGCGTTGTAGAAAAACGACATGATGCCATAGTTGACAAAAATTAAACCATGGTACTAGCGTCATAATTGTTACCATGGTCAAAACGTACAACTTTATGTTGGTATCCAAAACGGCCTCACCTGTGGAAAATAGCGAGACGTGCCCGGCACTTGTAGTTCTGCATTGCATTGATTAGAGTACCTACCATGTACGAAAAGTACTGAAAATCTCAGTCACTTCGATTAACAATCACTAGTTTGTTAATGTCACACAGTATCGGATACGTCTTCACATTTTATCATGGTGCTGACCTGCATGGTATCGGTTTCAGCCATTACCTATTGTGACCTGTTCACAACAATAATCCGCCTTCCAGTTCCGCTTTTGCAACAAAGAATTATTACAGGGTTTTGACAGCCCATCTAGACGTCGACTGGTAGCTTCAGTAATAATTTTATTGACTGGCGTGGGAATTATTTTCCTACATGGAAGTGAAGCGTTTTCTTGAAGCGCAACCGTTTTTCCTAAACATTGGGCTGTCGAGGCATCAATCGTCGTAGTTCATCTTGAACGACTGATCCCTGTTTGACTACAGATTTTCATCAAATCTAAAGCAGCGCCGTTGAATATGTGAACGCATTGCATTGGAACTGTTTTTGCAGTAGGTGAAACGCCCACAACTAGGCCCGCGAGCACGTTGAGCAATACGCGAACGTAATGAATAGCATATCACCCGACTGTACACTCGGAGAGAACCGGTGCAGTATGTAATCCTGCGACTCGGTACTTGAACTTGAATATGCATTAACGATCTAAACGTGTGCGCTTCCATAAAATTGAGCAGCAGCCGACGAAATCGCCTGGCAATCGTTGATAACCTGTTTGTGAGGTACGTTATCCTCCAACCGTTTTGTTTGTGAGTATATGGTGCTTTTATCAGAGGCCCAACATCCTTCGGCCCGGAGAATACTCATCTTCCTATGGTGGACAAGCTTCTTAGATTGTATCATAAAATGTAGTTGTATTTACAACGTATATTATCACAGTATCTACCTTTGTAACATTTTTAACTATTTTATAATCATTGCACATGTCATTATTGCTGTACAGTAGTACAGTCTATTCCATTTATGGATACTCATTCGGGCCATTTTCTCTTTTGACGTAACCCGAGCGTATCCCATGGTAGTTTGTGCTCAAACAGTAATTAATTACAGTTGTAACCAGAACAAAAATAAGTAATCATTAGTCGTAACTTTTTGAGAAATTTTTAAGTATCTGGCAACGTTTGATTTGTAGCAATGTCGTACTAGTAAAACGATTTGATTCGTTGATGCATTCACTATCTATAACCGGATTCATGTTTCAGGACATCTAACGCGCTATTGTCTAGCGTCGGCGGGTAAAGTAGCGCTAGAGAAAACACATAAGTGAGGAATTGCAAGTTATTTCCACGGATACACAATTACCACCTCGATCTCAATCGCTTTTTGCTCTTACTCGTATATGGCGATGCAATGTGAGATAATAAGCAGCTTCGTGTCCCACGTCGGACAAACTTATCTTGATGCATCGATACACAGTTATGCAATGTTTCCGCGACCGAGTAAGGAATTGTTACTTGCATAAATTCACTTCTTTTGCCGAAGATACTCCACATGTGTGTCGTGTCTGAGATCCTATCGCACAGCCATGAGTAATACCTCTTTGGCCATCTTAAAGCTTTGCCTGAGTGAACATCTTCTGGGTGGCAGTCCCGTCTTAATAGGCTTGATTGCTCAGTTGTCTCGGAAATTCGCACAGTATAATTTGGCTGATGTCCCTCGTATTTCCACATGGGTGCGCCTGCATTATCGTCTGTGTATTTCTCCACGACTTTCGTGTTGGTGTTGCTGAACAGCCGATGGCGTTTCACTGGAATCAAACTCGTCAGAAAATTGTCCCATGTCCGAGTATGTGTCATCAGTTGTAATGTGCATCAGCTGACAATACGTTACAGTGTATAGCATATGGACGTTGTCATTACTTTGTCACAGATAAAATTGTACACAAGCAAACTTATTCCCTTCAGCAAATGCGCGACAAAGTAAACGGGTTTCGTCAACTTTAGCCAGAATTATACACTGTGTACGGCATCGAGTTATCCTGTGTGTCTCAAATGACGTGTCTGCGATGAGCTTGTGAAGTTTTTCTTCTTCTCTATCCCTGACATCAACGCGACTTTTGCTTGGTAAATTCACAATGTGTTCAAAAACACGGCGTGTTCATCAGATTAAAGAAGATTTTTCCAAATGCATTGATGGTTACAGTCTGCAGGCCAATATACATCTGAATGTAACAAAATATCTACGCATGCTGGCAATCAGTTTAACTTAAACACTGGCATCCCCAAAATCAGATTCAACACAAAGTTTCATAAGTGGAAAATATAGTTGAGTTTCTGGCCAAGATCAGAACAAGCTTGGTTCATTCAGTAAACATCCACGCGAAATAGTCAATGAGTAAGCACTGGAACGAGGACAACCACTCACAAGCACCATCAGCGATTCCGAGGCCATTGGATAAC
Source organism: Sinohyriopsis cumingii (assembly GCA_028554795.2). NCBI lineage: Eukaryota > Metazoa > Mollusca > Bivalvia > Unionida > Unionidae > Sinohyriopsis > Sinohyriopsis cumingii. The sequence goes on from JAPYKE020000086.1 coordinate 175,232, forward strand.
AGTTGTGCACATGTTAGTACCCCATATCAACCTTGATTGAAGTACCAATAGTAACTGTTATTGTCATAGTAGAGAACGTGTTTTACTGTTTCCACATGATTGAGATCAACCCATGTGAAGCACCATCAACCACCATACTAGCCATTCTCCTCTATGTATTTTTGTAACTGTGTGGGCCGGATACTTCCATGCATCGGTTGTTTGAGTGACTGTAACGATTGCTTACCATAGGAATCTACATTTCGACAACGAGATGCCAACTAAATGTTATAAGAGTGCACCTAGTTGTCGGCAAAAATACATTTAGGTGACAGTTAAAAAATAAAATGCCTCAGTTGGTGGTAACGGAGTATCAGAAACCTTTCTCCAGTCGCTCACGTACTTTCACTGGTACATTCTCAGTTGGTGGTAACAGAGTATCGGAAACCTTTCTCCAGTCCCTCATGTACTTGCACTGGTACAATCTTTTGCGCCTGTGCAAACGGATTGTTTTTTCATTGTCGGATGAGACTCGGCCGATTTAACCTGTCCTTTTTAACGATCATTCCCCACCTGAAAGGATGTTGCTGAACGTATCTAGGTTTGAAGTTAGAAACTGCAGCGAATAAATGAACTAAAAATGACCCAATGGATACATCATATATTTTCCAATTTGTTGGGAATGACATTTATTATTGCGTTCGATGCCGTTTCAATTACAAACATGATCAGGTGACTATCGTACTTGTGAAGGTTATGAAGCACAACCGGAAGATTCGTTTTGTTGGGATAAATTCGCAATTGCACGTAGCATGGGATATTTACAGCTCCTCTGTACTAATCGACGATGTAACATTGATTGAAATTTGATTCTTCAGTGGCGCTGACACATCTATCACACATCCAACAATGACTCCATTCGGAATTCTCAACAATTACATCACGTGTCTTAATCATTTTGGCAGTATAGAAAGCTCTTCTCTAATCCATTTCACCGTAACTTCATGAGACTTCATAAACGCTTTCTCGGCGCCCCGGTCGAGGTATAACATTGGAGGCTCAGTCTGTTGATTAGGACTGCAATGCAATGCACAATCATCTGCTTGGGATTTGCTCGGTAACTTGTATGGTATTTAATTGAACCACCTGGGTAGCCTCGGGACGCGAATATATAATGGGAATTTTTAAGCATTTAAAATTCACGCAAATGGCATAAGGAACTTTCATCTTCCGTTGCGCCGCGTTGAATTTCAGAACATTGTTTCAAGGTTCCGTCATGATCGCACGATAACTAAGTAAACTCCCAGTGTTAGCGTGCCTTCTATGAGCATTCAGTCTGCACACAGAAATAACATTTCTTCATAGTGTTATTACCGCAAATAAATTCACTGTTGTTCATACAGACGATTAATATCAGTGTTTCTATGTATTATGTATATAAAAAAAGATCTCTAGTTGCAGTGGACTTTGCTATCGTTGCATTTCATTTTAAATGTGCCGTTATAATAACTAGTCATTTCACTGTCCACGCTGATAATTTCACTGGACATGTCGCTGTCGCTGATCATATCGTTGTCTTCACTGGGTATTCCAGTGTTTGAAGATTCAGTCATAGTCATTCAATGGTGTTTACGTTTCTTGTCTCATTCCTGGCCAGGTTTTCTCTCCGGGAGCTCTAACACAAATTTGGTAAAGTTTTCAGCTGTCTACGGATACTTATTTGAAAATTCATAAATCACATTTCGAGCCCTTTGATAAGCCTATGTAACACATTCAGGCTAAACAGCGATATAAACTTTTCTGTTAAAACAAAAACACTCCACTGTGCAGGGACTTTAATTCCCGCGTAAGCCACAGGTGTATATTCTCTCAAAATACTATATATTCACTTCCATCATTTAATATAATAATCTCAAGCATGTGGAGGATGTCACGCTGAATTAGCATTTTCTGCGTGGGGAGGGGAAAACGAATTCACGACAGGTAGAAGCCTCGAAACAACTACTCAAACCACTTGTATGCCATAGATTAACTCAGACTAGATGCCGTAAATGAAAATATGCAATTGTTACACTCATTGTCGAACAGACGTGAAAGAAAATAAATTCTTGCTGGCACTACATCTATAAAGCGAATCAGAAACACGTTTAGTGTGCAATTCTGCATTTTTCTAAGCTCAGTATTGATGGTCCCAAGTACATACAATCTATAAAGCTGAAAATGCCACTCTGCCAGATAAATTATGCCTTAAAATATATTATTGCAGCTTCAGGGCAAATAATTTTCATACAATAGGGTTTTCGTAACAATAACCAAAATAAGATGCCACAAACAATGCGAAACTTTCACAGGCAGGATTTCTCCATTACAGAGATAATGATATATGTTTCAATAACAGACTCGGGAAGTCAAAAATAATTTTGACTCTTTTAAGTTGTTGGGTGTTTAATAAGAAGTCATGCTACCCGTGACGAAAGAAGAATGCATCTCTTTATCACTATTGTTATATTCGCATCTAATGTTGAGATAAGGTATGTATTGAATACAATTTTAGCAGCTGAAGAATGTTGTTTATTGTGTATTTTCAAATTGTTTGATTAAATCTCTGCTATTTTAATTTGTCCTGCTATCTTGAATCAGTGAATCTTGAGTATGGCTGTTAGAACTGTTATGTATATTTGATTTAATTATATCTGATTTAATCTATATTTATTTCAATTCAGTTGTTTGTCAGTTTTAAAAATCAAATAGTTTTCGTTGCATGATATTGTGATGTAAATTTATTCACTAGAGATGATAATTTTTTCAGAAAATAGTTTGACCTTGACTGTTAGTTTATAAACGCAAGATGTTGATCTAAATCCAGACCTTATTTCAAAATTCGTAGCATCCACGTAAACAAGTTCTATGTTGTTTTAAAATGATTTGTTGTTGTCGAGGTCATGATGGGACTTCGTCTTTAAGATGTAAACAATTTCGTTTATTTTTTATTTCTTAGAGTAAAATTATTGTTTTTCGTTAGGGTCAGATAGATGTGATCTCTAACAAGTATGTAGTTTATATAACCTTCCAGAACATAATCACGTGACTCCTTGGTACGTTTTACAAGACCATATAACCCATGTTTTTGAGAATTATTCTGATTTGCAGCTGGGCCTTTTCTTACACTAGAAGTTGTATTTTGTGCTGTTTGGAGTTATTTCAAATTATTTGGATTCAAAGGGATTATTTCTGTTATTTTTCTGGAAAATACGTATGCTCATGTAAAATCGTTGCACAAGGATAGTGTTTTGTAAACATGTATTCAGCTATCAGAAACCGGAGTGATAGTTCTTGTCTCTACAAGTAAATGTAGACTTTAACACTACGTATTGCAGCATACGTCATCGTCTTCCATCTTGGATTCTTTGTCGGGATTCGAACTTTAAATCAGTAGAACATTTTGTTATTAGGACTACTAAAATTTTATTCGTTGAATATTTTTGGATTATTTTTGGGTTTGATTCTATAAAAACGGTAAGTTCATATTTTTTTCTTTTTTACCGACTTTTTCCAGGGAAATAAAGTATTGTATTTTTCACAGCTTATTGTTTTCACTCTTTCTTGTGTTACTGTTTATTCGAGCCTAAACACGTGACATAAGAGAACTGAATGACGTTTCGATTCGTGCGAGGGAGAAGGGCTGTTAGAAGAGAAAGAATTGTTGATTCCTGCTAGTGAGAAGGGTTGTTAGAAAAGAAAGAAATTTCGATTCGTGCGAGTGAGAAGGGTTGGTAGAAAAGAAAAAAAAAACTATGCGTGCGTGTGAGAAGGGTTGATGGAGCAGAAGAAAGTTTCGATTAGTACATGAAGTTTTAATTTACCCTGTAAATGATTTACAAAAGTTATTTGATACCTAAGTTTGCTTGCAAAAATTACAATTCAGAGATTTGGAGACTCGTTCGTGGCTGAAGTTCATAATTAAAACACATGCCATGATATCATCATTGTTTGTGTTTACCTATATACTTTTGAGGAATATATTGGTTTTGCAAAAGGTATTCAAATGTTGCCTATATACTTTTGAGGAATATATTGGTTTTGCAAAAGGTATTCAAATGTTGCCTATATACTTTTGAGGAATTTATTGGTTTTGCAAAAGGTATTCAAATGTTGCCTATATACTTTTGAGGAATATATTGGTTTTGCAAAAGGTATTCAAATGTTGCCTATATACTTTTGAGGAATATATTGGTTTTGCAAAAGGTATTCAAATGTTGCCACAAAGAAAAGCATTCAACTGGTTAAACTCATTAGTGTATGGACAAAAATAATCACATAAGACAGATTTCTCTTAATAAAGCAGCCAACGCACTTACAAATATGGACATTATGCATGCAAGTGAGCTACTTATCTTCTTAACAGTACCGAACTTCTAACTACCAGTTAAAATGTATAAACTTTTGTACCTATCGGTATATTTCACATTAAAAAATATCTCGCAAGAAAAGAGTTCAATGAGCTTTAGAAATTTTCATTGGGTTCTCTTTCTATTTTCCTAGGTTATTCAAATTATGAGTGTCACACGAACCCTTATGACCGGTAGATTAGGTGGTTAACATAGCTAGATATCTGAACCAGAGGCAAAAATACTAATTTTGATCTTGGAAAGGCATTATTCTGCCATGAATATCTGCGTAATTAGTATTCCTTAACAAAACTCGCTGCGAGATTCCATTAGTCCTGCGGAAAAGGAGAATCTCTTGTAATTTCAGATCGATCTTTTATGTTGCTGATAACAATTGCAAGCGTGCAAGAGTGACAATAATTATGATTGCTCGAAGCCTTTATGAACTTGTTTGTTCCGGATCTAGGCTACTAAACGGGGAGCCTAATTGGTTTTTCATTCATGTTTTCTTCACGGAACAAATGCAGCTCAGATATACCCCAAACACGTCCCTTACCTAATCTGCATTTCTGAACTATCACTGTATGCAAGTAGTCTGGACCGTTTTCACCGAAATACGGCCCATGGAATTCTTATGAATAATGAAACTGTGAGAGTTTTCACCGGAACACGGCCTATGCAATTTTTACGAATAATAAAACTAACATTTTTCACCCAAACAATGTCTATGAAATTCTTAAGAATAATGAAACTGTGAGAGTTTTCATCGATACACGGCCTATGGAATTTTTACGAATAATAAAACTTTAATAATTTTCATCCAAACATGGGCTTTCCAATTCTTGCAAATATTAAAACTGTAACAATTTTCACCCAAAAACGGACGATCGAATTCTTATGAATAATGAAAATAACAATTTTCACCCAAATATGGAATTCTTATGAATAATAAAACTGTGACTCACAGGATAACTCTTAAAATATATATGTCCTCTATATATTCTCAGAGTAGATTTGTTTTCAAAAGTCAAACAGACATAGTAAAAAAAACAACTGAAGACCTGTTGCCATCTATCCAACAGACAGAGCATAAAATGTATAGAGGTCTGAGCCAACAAATCAATCAGACAAAGCAGGGAAACATCTGCACATATGTTGTCACAAATCAGCCATAGGAAAAAAAAGTCTTACAAATAGCACGAGTTCCATTAAATGATATCCGACGCCGACAGAATACCTTAAGCTTCTAAATGTACCAGGACCTCGGTTTCTATAAATTACATTTGGGGTTCTCCTCTTGCTGTTTGCCATTTATTATTCAAGGTATTCTCCTCATGGTGGTTGCCATTGCCGTTCGATGGTTTGTAAGAGTTCAAATAAGTTATTTAAACTGTGTGCCTTTAAAATAGAGAGGCTTCTCGCTCATTTTTATGTACACCGACGGAAACATATATTCTTCCCAGACTTTACATCACATGTATTAGATTAAAGGGAGGGAAATTCGCATTAATACGTAAATGGTAAAATATAAGCAAATTGCAACAGAAGGAACATTGCAAACGTTTATTTATGAAAATATAAGGAAAACTAAAGAAAAATGAAAAATGCATCGCTGTAATAATTGCATCACAAATTCCAAGTAATAGTCCCTTAATTCAAATGAATATTTGGATGTAGGAAACACTCCACTTATATTAAATTTAACGCTTATTCTTGATCACACTAATGTTTATTTTGAGAGGATTAATCTCTAAACACGTTGTAAGAGGCATGTAAACATATAAAACCAATTGTTGGCATGTTCTGTTAATGAAAGTCCAGCAGCAAAATTATAGACCAAGGAGGGAAGATATACTTCGATAGCTTTGTAATACAAGGTGACATAATGGTGCACTAATCACGTATTAGTAATTTGTTTTAAGTCAAATATATACAGATACAACAGATGAAAGACAAGAAACTAAAAGCGTTATAGGTGTTAGAAATAATCAAAATCATTGCACATAAAAGAACTACCTTTAAGCATTATTACTCAAAGGTTATTGCATCATCAGTGCAATTAATGTTTCAGATATGTTTCACATGTGCTCAGATATCGCCTTCAATTAAATTTCGTTGAACCCTTTGTGCTTTAGGGGGCTTATGCTGTTTCTAACAATATGTACGGTTTGTTCATTTGTACTGATTGATAGAAAACTATATCAGAATGCATAATGAAACTTCCAAATGGAATGCAATACTGGAAATTGATTTTGACATAAGAAAAAAGTTTCACTGAGAAATAATTAAAATTAGAGATACAAGAAATCATGTTCCTTAGAATGTCACTAAACAACAGCTGTTAAAAAACATAAGGTCACAAGTTAAAGGATTTGTGTGGCCTGAGTCAGTGAATAAAGTAGATCACATCAACGAACTTTGCTCTTAAATAATTAGTTGATTGGGATGCTACATTTGGTATCAATAGGTTAACCGGTGTTGAAACCAGTGCATTGACATTATCGTTCATACTGTTCCCCAATCTTGGAAAATGTGTCTTAACTGGTCACAAAACAGAACCAAAAACAAACACGTTTAGCGAAAATCAAAATAATTATTTTTGTCCCGTAAATTACCAAGGGAAGGAAATAGAAATAATTTACAGTAAGATCAATGAATTATATTTCCTTAAACGATCTATCAATTCCAATAGTTCTGATGTAATCTAAATAATTTCCAAGAGTATTATGAATAATATTCGTGATGTACTGATGTGTCAATAGTACAGACGAAATCACTTTTTAAAATGCAGATATTGTTTAAGAGAATTGACGGGAAAACCAAAATAATCCAAATAGAATTTGAATGTTATTGCATTCATATGCAAATGTCCTGTGAGTAAGCTCGCTATAAATCAGTTTAGATTTTATATAGTTTTCCAAAAGTCCTTTAAACGTGAATGTTCTAAACATGGTAATTCCGACGACTGATTTAAATGAATAAATCTATACAGCTCCTTTCAAGATCCATCAAACGTTAAAAATAATGATTTCCACGTCAAGTAACTTTTATATAGATTATATAATTGTCAGACTGATTATACCAAGCTTTCATTGAATCATCCCGTGTTTCGAAATCTCAACATAACAGCTGATTCAAACTGGCAATCAAGAAGTCTGGCAAAACCCTTATTCTTAATCATACCTGACCTCTATTCGCATCATGTGTAGCCTAATATGACCACGTACTATTTTTCCCAATTCTTCAGTATATCCCACTATACATGACTAATCTTAGAAACATATATATATTTATACGATCTTACAATTAAACATTTCATTAACTCAATGACCCTTGCAAAAAGTATTATTATAAAACATACACGATTAAGATATACATAATAAAACGTTCACGATGATCCAGTTTTTATAAATAAAATATTCTCAGATGTGCTCTTAGCATTAAGCTTGACAGCAAAGTAAACAAGTAATAGAACTTGAGCAATATACCAGATTCTAAAAATAAGATTATAATTATCCAGTGTTGACGCACGAGTAATCCTCATACCAGTTCATAAATATTATGTCAAAATGTGCAATGATATGTGTTGCAATATGGAATTCCCAAGAAACACGAAGCTATTTTATAAAATATCCTGGTACCTATATCACAGTCATCACGAATTAGGCTGCAACACACGTTGTTTCTTAGCAGAACCCTTGTCATATCTAGGATGGTACGGGATGGAAACGTATTGCAATTATAGCACAGTCTGGATTTGACGATAAAGTGTTATTAAACCAAACAATATGTCCCGAAGAAAAAGCGTAGGTCCGTAACACATTGCCAAATTAGGATGGATCCTCTACTATGGTTGATACTGTTATAATTAATATTATTTGTATAAATGTAAGGATATGATGGTAGATTTAATATTATTCGTATAAATGTAAGGACATGATGGTAGATTTAATATTATTCGTATAAATGTAAGGACATGATGGTAGATTTAATATTATTCGTATAAATGTAAAGATATGATGGTAGATTTAATATTATTCGTATAAATGTAAGGACATGATGGTAGATTTAATATTATTCGTATAAATGTAAGGACATGATGGTAGATTTAATATTATTCGTATAAATGTAAAGATATGATGGTAGATTTAATATTATTCGTATAAATGTAAGGACATGATGGTAGATTTAATATTATTCGTATCACTATGGAATGGAAGGTTGTAAACGATGCTTGCTCAACGTTGAATTATCGACTTCAGTTATAAAAAGGTGAAAGTGTGTTTGAATAATTGCCCAGAACACGATAAGTAACGATTTTATTTTGAATCCCATAAACGAGTCACATTAACAGTGTTTGTATGAAAAAATATTACGAATAAATAGACAACACGCATGATAATAGTATTCGGTTTCGCAGATATAATAACATCGAAAAATGAAACAATGTTTTGTAAATTGAACACTTTTTTCTCGTGCAAATTCTACCCAATGCAAACATCTTGGATGTCTTTCACATGCACTTTCTACTGAATGTAAGCATAGTGGGTGTTTATCGTACATTGACTATAGAATTTAATCATTTTGGAGGTGTATTAAATTGAATTTCTACATAATATAAGCATCTTGGATGCTATTCGCGTACACATTCGACAGAATATAAGCATCTTGGATGCTATTCGCGTACACTTTCGACAGAATGGAAGCATCTTGGATGCTATTCGCGTACACTTTCGACAGAATGTAAGCATCTTGGATGCTATTCGCGTACACTTTCGACAGAATGTAAGCATCTTGGATGATATTCGCGTACACTTTCGACAGAATGTAAGCATCTTGCATGCGTTTCATTTACATTTTCTACAGAACGTAACCATCTTGTATGTTTTTTTGCGTGCATTTCCTACAGAATGTAAGCATCTTGATTGTGTTTCGCGTACAGTTTATGTTATAAGGGTTTATTAATGCTGCAAAGATGACACTAAGCATTATGTATGTATCCATCATGATACATTATACAGCATCACGGTACAGTATCAAACTAAGAATGATTAATGTATCCAGCATTATTAAAAAATTATTCATAATCTCTGCCTAATATTCTTTGCATAGTGATTCTGTTGCAATGATGGCTATGTGTACGTGGGAACACCTGTTCAATAAGCTGAATGACCTTCTATTGACTGATAAAGATTTTATCCAAATATATCGAAAGACTTGTTGTTAAGAGAGATTAATGAAAAGTCGATTCCACATTAGGTTGTAAAAATACACTATTGAGGGTGAAATTACAATTCCAAGAATCCCTAATGTCCACCACCCTTTGCATTCTGTCGTTATTGTAGCATAGCTGTATTATCACACTAGTACACTAGCATATAGATATGAAGATACTCAATATAAAAACATAAAACATGCCTTCTCAATCGTTCCGGAGTATATACAAAAATTTCGTCTGCTAGGATTATACAGGTAACAACTACTGTATAGTATTAAAGATCGTGTAAGGTAGCCGTACTAGAGAGGAATATATATCAAAAGGTATGCGAATTGAATATATCACTGGTCAACAGTGAAATCATTACTGACTTGAAAAGGCCCTAATCTGTAGTATTTTGGTGTGCCGAACACGAATATAACCGTGAAAAATTTGTATTGGCTCTCGTTTTGAAGATATTCATATACCTCATTTTCTATGTTTCACTGTGTAAATTTCTCCAGTAGGACTGCAGCAACATCCGGAATAATGATGTAACATTGCATAATACCATCATGCTCACCTCATCCACAGTTGATTGCATCATTTTCTGATGCAATGCAATACTAATGCCATGCGGCTGCTGAAGTAAGTTGACGTCAGCAGTGTACTATACATGTGTAGGCCTATTATACTAATGCCAGGCGGCTGCTGAAGCTGACGTAAGCAGTGTACTATATAAAGCCCAATCAGATAGGTTCAGCATTTAAAATATTTTAGACGTTGTGCGAGACAGTTCAAGCTACTGTTACATAAAACTTATTATTTTATCCATTTACGTACAATAAAGAACAGTAATGCCTCGAAAGTGTGTTAATACCGCGGACAATTTTTGCTATATTTGTGGGGAAGTGACATTTGCCAACCAGAAGAAAAGTATCAATTCTCAAGTGAAGAAGGCATATCATCTTTACTTCGGATGCAAGGTTGGTGACCAAGACAAGCCTTGGGCTCCGCATATATGCTGTGCTACATGTACAACACAGCTTTCACAGTGGTTGAATTGCAAAAGGTCATCAATGCCGTTTGCAGTCCCAATGGTGTGGAGAGAGCCAAGCAACCACCTAAATGACTGTTACTTCTGCTTGGTTCCTCCTCTTTCCGGCGGAATAACGAAGCGAAAGAAGTCGAGAATAGTCTACCCAAACATTCCGTCTGCATTGAGACCAGTTCCACATGGTGAGGGACTTCCTATTCCAGAACCTCCAGCAGAATATTCTCTTGATTCATCTGACGAAGACAAAGGTGAGTCGACCTGTTCTTCTCCTGGTCCATCAGCATGCAGTGATCCAGATTTTCACTGTGGTGCATCATCAACCCCACACAGAATAACACAGGAAGAACTAAATGACCTGATTCGTGATTTGGACTTATCAAAGAACAAGACAGAATTGCTAGGATCAAGACTCCAACAATGGAATCTTCTAGAAGAAGATATCACAATTACTGCATATCGAAAGCGCCACCAGCAATTGGAGCCTTTCTTCAGAAAGGAAAGTAATCTGATATTCTGTTCCGATATTGAGGGCCTCATGAATGCTTTAAAAATCACTCATGACCCACAAGAATGGAGACTATTTGTGGACTCTTCGAAACTGAGTCTCAAGGCTGTGCTTTTGCACAATGGAAACATTCTTCCATCTATTCCAGTAGCGTATGCTGTCCACATGAAAGAGACATACGATAACTTAAGGCAGCTACTGAATTCCATTGAGTATAACAAGTACAGCTGGCACCTCTGTGGTGATTTGAAGGTAGTTGCCCTTTTAATGGGACTGCAGCAAGGATATACAAAATACATGTGTTTCTTATGCGAGTGGGATAGCCGAGCAAGGGAAATGCACTACATGAGGAAGGAATGGACTCACAGGCAGAATGTAGCCATTGGAGAGAAGAATATCCAACATCCAGCTCTGGTTGAGGCTCAGAAAATCTTGCTACCACCCCTTCACATCAAACTAGGTTTGATGAAGAACTTCGTGAAAGCCATTGACCGGACTTTGCCAGCATTCCGATACCTGCATGAAAAATTCCCTCGACTCAGCGAAGCAAAGATTAAAGAGGGAGTTTTTGTGGGTCCTCAGATTCGAGAGCTTTTCAAAGATGACCGGTTCAACAACTTGCTGGAAGGTGACGCGAAACAAGCATGGAATGCTTTTCGCCTAGTTTCTACAAACTTCCTCGGAAATGTTAGGGCAGAAGACTATAAGGAACTAGTAGAAGACATGTTGATGAAGTATAAGAAACTTGGCTGCAATATGTCTCTAAAGATTCACTTCCTTCATTCCCGTTTGGATTTCTTTCCTAGCAACTGTGGTATTGTTAGTGATGAACACGGCGAACGTTTTCATCAAGATATCGCAACAATGGAACAAAGATACCAGGGAAAATGGTCCACTACAATGCTGGCTGACTACTGCTGGACACTCCTCAGAGATGCTCCCGAACAGCTGTACAAGAGACAGGCGAAGAAATCTAAGATGTAGTCAATGACTTGATTTTTTATAGGTAGGCTATTACAGTTGACCTTTTACTATTGGAATGCATTTCGTTATGTAAACATTAATTTCTTGCAGATTACAAAAAAACTAGAGCCAATTTTGCAATTTGACTGTCATATTCGTGTTCAGCACATAAAAATTGATAAGAATTGACTAATTTTATTTCAGCAACATGACTTTTGTAAAAATTTGTTGTCCAGTGTATATTTTGCCATATAAAAGAGCTTGCAGTTGTGCATTTTAAACTGGGTAGAGGACAAAGTGAACTCGGACTGAACAAATTAAAACAATAAAATAGGATGATATACACGACGCCTTAAAAGAAATCGTAAACAATTGAAAACATAACAAGACACATTTTGGATGAAAGAAGAGAGTTTTACAATGCGAAAGTTAAGGATTTGCAGGAAACGAACAACATTTAGTACTTGTCCGGTTTATAAGATAAATGCATACAAAATTAAAATGTTTAGCATCACGGGAGAACTAAACTGTAGGAATATTTCGAAAAACATTTAGTTAGGTTAACCGAAGATAAATGAAGGATGCAATAGCATTCATCAAATGTCAATAGACGTGAGTAGTAAGGTGGGATACATTAGCGTCAATGGGAATTAGCATTACAGAGACCCCTGGGACAGATTAGCGTCAAGGGAAATTTAACATGGAGAAAAATCGTGGGTCAGATTAGCGACAAGGGAAATTAACATGGAGAAAAATCGTGGGACGGTTTAGCGTCAAAGGAATTTAAACAGGGTGGGACTTTATAGCGTCAAGGGAAATTGAACATGGGAATAGAATGTGGGTCTATCTAGGGACTAGGGGAATTTAACATATGGAAATTGAACATGGTGGGTCTGTATAGCGTCAAGGGGAATTGAACATGGTGGGATTGTCTAGGGACAATGATGGTAGAGGGTCAAACACAACAGAGACAGAAACATACATACACTAGTACAAGCGTGAGATTTATATATAAAGCATTACCAAGACCTGAAATCTTGCTGGGGTGTTCAAAAATTTGCATAATTGTAATGATGCTATAAATAGCTATAATCAAGGAAATGCTCAACGACAAAATGGATGTGACTAAAAGTAACGCTAAAATGACGAAATTGTCCCAGAATTTAAAGGAAAATAAACATATCCCCGAAAATTAAGTTACAATGGTTTAGACTAAAATGGATAAAATTAGTAACTACTTACAATATCAACTTCTGTGACGATCGTGAATAAATACCTATGTATCTATAATCAGCTGAAATTCCTATGAAATCCCACTATCTATTTATAGCTCCAACTTGTGGGTTTTTCCTTTGGAAAATCCCACTATCTTTTTATAGCCTCAGCTTGAGTGACGTTCCTGTTTATGAATTCCAGTATATATGTATAGCTACAAAATGTGGAAATCCCCAAGTCGATATTTATAGTCTCAAAATTTCCAGCGTCAGTGACGTCACTGTACTGAACACTAGGGGATAAATGGCAACAGTGTTGCAAGTGGCTGACCTGAATACGCGCTACTGTAGGTAGGTAGGTAGAGTGTATCTGATAGGGATAAAGTGAGTTATATAGGGACAAACAGAGACCAATACTCACACACACACACACACACACACACAACATACGCGCGCAGACACACTCACACACACACACACACACACACACACACACACACACACACACAGAGGGAAGAGGAAAAAACAAACCCCAAATATACTATCCACACTCGGGAGGAAAAAAAAACAACCAAATATACGATCTGCACAACGTACGCGAACACACACACACACACACACAAACACACACACACTATAAAATGGATAAAATTAGTAACTACTTACAATATCAACTTCTGTGACGATCGTGGATAAATACCTATGTATCTATAATCAGCTGAAATTCCTATGAAATCCCACTATCTATTTATAGCTCCAACTTGTGGGTTTTTCCTTTGGAAAATCCCACTATCTTTTTATAGCCTCAGCTTGAGTGACGTTCCTGTTTATGAATTCTAGTATATATGTATAGCTACAAAATGTGGAAATCCCCAAGTCGATATTTATAGTCTCAAAATTTCCAGCGTCAGTGACGTCACTGTACTGAACACTAGGGGATGAATGGCAACAGTGTTGCAAGTGGCTGACCCGAATACACGCTACTGCAGGTAGGTAGGTAGAGTGTATCTGATAGGGATAAAGTGAGTTTTTATAGGGACAAACAGAGACCAATACACACACACACACACAAACACACACACACAACGTACGCGCGCAGACATACGCACACACACACACAAACACACACATACACACACACACACACACACACAGAGGGAAGAGGAAAAAACAAATCCCAAATATACTATCAACACAGAAGGGAGATAATACAAACCCCAAATAAACTATCCACACAAACGTACGCGAACGCATACAAACCCCAAATATGCTATCCACACTCGGGAGGAAGAAGAAAAAAACAACCAAATATACGATCTACACAACGTACGCGAACACACACACACACACACACATACACACACACAGAGGGAAGAGGTAAAAACAAACCCCAAATATACTATCAATACAGAAGGGAGATAATACAAACCCAAAATAGACTATCCACACAAACGTACGCGAACACATACAAACCCCAAATATACTATCAACACAGAAGGGAGATAAAACAAACCCCAATAAACTATCCACACAAACGTATGCGAACGCATACAAACCCCAAATATACTATTCACACAACGTCGCTAACGCATGCAAACCCCAAATATGCTATCCACACTCGGGAGGAAGAAGAAAAAAACAACCAAATATACGATCTACACAACGTACGCGAACACACACACACACACACACACACGCGCGCGCGCGCGCGCACACACAGAGGGAAGAGGAAAAAACAAATCCCAAATATACTATCAACACAGAAGGGAGATAATACAAACCCCAAATAAACTATCCACGCAAACGTACGCGAACGCATACAAACCCCAAATATACTATCAACACAGAAATGAGATAATACAAACCCCAAATAAACTATCCACACAAACGTACGCGAACGCATACAAACCCCCAATATGCTATCCACACTCGGGAGGAAGAAGAAAAAAACAACCAAATATACGATCTACACAACGTACGCGAACACACACACACACACACACACACACACACACACACACACACACACACACACACACACACACATATACACACAGAGGGAAGAGGAAAAAACAAACCCCAAATATACTATCAACACAGAAGGGAGATAATACAAACCCCAAATAAACTATCCACACAAACGTACGCGAACGCATACAAACCCCAAATATACTATTCACACAACGTCGCTAACGCATACAAACCCCAAATATGCTATCCACACTCGGGAGGAAGAAGAAAAAATCAACCAAATATACGATCTACACAACGTACGCGAACAAACACACACACACACACACACACATATACACACACAGAGGGAAGAGTCAAAAACAAACCCCAAATATACTATCAACACAGAAGGGAGATAATGCAAACCCCAAATAAACTATCCACACAAACGTACGCGAACGCATACAAACCCCAAATATACTATTCACACAACGTCGCTAACGCATACAAACCCCAAATATGCTATCCACACTCGGGAGGAAGAAGAAAAAAACAACCAAATATACGATCTACACAACGTACGCGAACAAACACACACACACACATACACACACACACAGAGGGAAGAGGCAAAAACAAACCCCAAATATAGTATCAACACAGAAGGGAGATAATACAAACCCCAAATAAACTATCCACACAAACGTACGCGAACGCATACAAACCCCAAATATACTATTCACACAACGTCGCTAACGCATACAAACCCCAAATATGCTATCCACACTCGGGAGGAAGAAGAAAAAATCAACCAAATATACGATCTACACAACGTCCGCGAACAAACACACACACACACACACACACACACACACACATATACACACACAGAGGGAAGAGTCAAAAACAAACCCCAAATATAGTATCAACACAGAAGGGAGATAATACAAACCCCAAATAAACTATCCACACAAACGTACGCGAACGCATACAAACCCGAAATATACTATCAACACAGAGTGAAGAAGAAAAAGTTTTTTGAAAGCACCTAAGCCCTCACCTGCAATGACCAACTCTGCCAAACACCTACACCCCACTCCCCACTCCCAACACTACAAAACCCATTTAACCCGTTATTTTATGGCATCAGTGTGTGATTTAGGAAACATCAAGACACAAAATGATGGATGAATAGACTGACTATTGTTTACCGACTTGCATGCCTAAAGAGCGTACGTGAAGGAAAACATCCTTCCATTTCAATTCTAACTAAAACATGATCCAGAGGGATAGAGAGAGGTGAAAGAGCACAATTTCATAAAGTGTGAGTAAAAACAAAACACGCCATCCTTATTATACAATGTCAAGACCACGAGACACCTACGTTTTCTTTCTGGTCTATTCTCTTTTAGAAGGTAGTATGAAATTTCACATCAGGGCCAACGCATCGGCTCACATTGTCAATTTTTCCATTTCCATGTCTTAACTGGCACAAGTTCTTCATCATCTTCAATTTCTTCTTCTTCTGAATCCCTCTTCTCTGTTTCGTCTCGTTTTTGTTTCTTCTCTTTTCTCGTAGGGCACTCTGAATTCCAGTGTCCTTTCTCCTGACAAGGATATTAGGTATCTTGACTTTTGTCTCTCTTTCTTAGACGAAGCAGGTATTCTGGAGACAAATACCCATTTACCTTTGCAGATATAGCAAACTTCATTAGCATTTACACACTTTCGTATGACTCTCATCAAATCAACGATCAAAAGAGTAAGTTTTGTTGCCACTTTCGCATGTGAATTATGCTTTCGTATGACTTTTAGCAAATATTTGACCAGCAGGTCGATCTGTGCTGACTCTTCCATCTTCTTGATCGTTTGAGAGCGGAATGAATACTCTGACGCTAAGACACACTCCTTATATACAGGGACCTGCTGCGTATGAAACCTAGTCAAATGTAATTTTGCAGTAAGATGAAACGATTTCATTGAGGAAGTAAAAAGCAATGATGTACCGTATCGCCTCACACAAAACCTGAAGTGTTAGTTCAAATCCGTGTCAGCGATTTCGAAGACGACATAACTGAGCTTTAATCAATGCTCGCCAATTATGCCACAAAACCACGAGTCCTGATTCACGCCAAAAGAAATTTCGTTCGGTCCATAAAAAATAGTATCATATCTGAGAAACGCAAAAAGGAACTTCCAGAAAACTGAGAAAGACGGCTTACACCTACAACGTAAATGTATGAGTTCAAGTAGTGCGTAAAACTTAGTCAAATTAAATTTTTATAGTCAAGACGAAACGATCTCTTTTCAAACAAGAAAGCAGACACCAAGCGACAATGGCGATCCGTGTCACACAACACTTTTCAAAATGTATATTATCAGAGGTTTGTTCTAGCGATCTGCACGGTTAAATTAAATGTTGATGTATTTTGCAATAAGACGGACACAATTTCCATGGGATCGCCCATGGTACGAATGTTCGTGCATTAGTTTAATTTTTAAAAATATTTTTTTTATATAAATCGCCTATAGGATAGACCTAGTAAAGCATGGCCATTCTCGTCACTGTCTGAATAGCTACTCAAGTCAATTCGAAGCGAACGCGGTAAGAAAATAAGTATAGCCAATGAAATGGCTTACAACGGGTGATGCATTGTTTTGTTCTAGGACTGTGTGGCATAATAATCCCTATGTTCTTGCGTTGTTACCATTACAGTGCAGACAGACTGAAATGTGAACTTACAAGCCCTCTTTGTGTGTGTTGCACCATTTCCTCTTACCACATCAAAATACTGAGCGTCACAGTATTGGTTCGCGTTTTCAAACTGACCATTTTTTTTATATCTCACTTAAACATTTCGACATAAACACTCACACTCACATCGGTAGAGTCAGAACAGACGTGTTACAGTATTGAGGGGCATGTTATCTTTTCGTTTTCAAACTAATAAATTTGGGGCTTGTATGAAGTAAAGAACCGAAAGTACAGTGAAACTCAAGGATGATGACCCAATCTGTCTGTCTATTGATGCGTGTATTTACTTAAGAAGAAATATGACCTCTAAAACACAAAGAGATACAGCAAGCATGATTAGATCAAACACAACGATGTTTTCCTTCACGCCCGTGTAATTTAGAGTTTCAATCGTCTTTGAAGACAAACTTGGTCTCCTTTTGTAGGGCTTGAAATAATAAAAGAAACTAAAAAATCTTAAGCACTTTGCTATAGATAATTTCATCAACAGACTAAACAACATAAATACCGTTACAACAATAGAAAGCCTTAAATCTTCTATCAAAAAGAAATGCATGAAAAAAATTAAAGATTAACGATAACTAACCAATGAAACCGAATTTAACAAAGGCAATGACATGTGAAGAAATGCCTCTCACTTTGGAAAGGTAGGCGAATGTACTCTGTCATGCACCATCAACTTGAAAAAAATTATAAACAGAGAGAAACCTGAATTCAAAATTCAGTTGTTTCTTTTTCTTCAAAATTGTTTCGTTTCTTTTTTCTTTTTTTTTGGAACAAATCTAAGCACTAATATAGAGTGGAAAAGGGAAAATGCACATACAAGCTTTGATATTTCTGAAAAAATGAGGGGATATTCCTAACGTTCATAACCACCTATATATGCTTGGACTTGTCTGTGACTTATCCACAAAACAAGATGTACATATTTCTGGTCAAGCTGCAAGTGTGTGCGTGTTTTTGAAAATGGTAAAAATGGGATATACAATTTTCTCGTGACACTTATAAAGTGAAGAGTCTGTGCAAGTGTCAAAAGCCAAAGTCATATAAGTTTTGTATTTTGTACGGCTTGTAAAGATTTCCACTTTAGAAAATGTGAAGTATCACAAGTTATTATCACAAACAGAAGTGGAACATAGGGGCTTGCAAGAAAGAAAATAACCCAGACAGTTGGTGTCATCAAGAGTGCTAGAGACGGTACCCGAACTTGCTTGCTTGCTTACTTGAATTAAAGTGATTTTCGCTCTAATGGAGCATGTATCACTGGTTTAATAACGCACCGCGTGATTTTTAATTACTCCTGGGGAAGGAAAGAGAGCCTCATCCCCCCAGGCTTTTATGTACTCACAGACTACTTTTAAATTTAGCCAATCAGGTGTAGGACTAACTAGTCCTTAACAACCTGACTGAAAGGCTTTAAACATGAGTGGGAATTGTCTCACCACACACTCATTTTTCTGTCCGAGCGTGGTAAAGGAGGAAAAAGGTGCTCAGCAAGACAGCCATGGATGTTAAGTACTCACCAAAACGCTAGCCCGTACTTATTTCAAATCAAGTCGTGTCACCAAAAAAGACGACGTGTACGACATCAAATGCATTGTCAAACGCAGAATGCCTCAGTGCTAACTGGCTAGGTCTGCATTTCTTGCTCCCGCTGCTGTTGCGTATATTTCTTCCCTCCACACCGAGTTCTGGGCCTAATTCTTTAAATTTCGTTGTACCCGAACTTACATTATCCATATTATCACCAACAAAAAAAAAACAAAAAACGCACAGACCTAAAAGAAACACTCACTCACTTTTTACAGAACATTACTATTTTTAAAATTTTGATAAGCGACGGAAACGAACAACTTAGAGTCACACTTTCTAACCAAGATAAAGAAATCATGTGCTGATAGACTCACTTCTGTATTTTTTCTTCTAACTGACTAACATATCATAGGCAATGGAATGTTATTTCTTTTCGAGAGTATGGAGTAGCCCTGAAATTTTTTTTTGGGAACTTGAAGCGATCGCCATAAATTCAAGTTCCCAAAAAAAATTTCAGGGCTACCCCATACTCTCGAAAAGAAATAACATTCCATTGCCTATGATATGTTAGTCAGTTAGAAGAAAAAATACAGAAGTGAGTCTATCAGCACATGATTTCTTTATCTTGGTTAGAAAGTGTGACTCTAAGTTGTTCGTTTCCGTCGCTTATCAAAATTTTAAAAATAGTAATGTTCTGTAAAAAGTGAGTGAGTGTTTCTTTTAGGTCTGTGCGTTTTTTGTTTTTTTCTTGTTGGTGATAATATGGATAATGTAAGTTCGGGTACAACGAAATTTAAAGAATTAGGCCCAGAACTCGGTGTGGAGGGAAGAAATACACGCAACAGCAGCGGGAGCAAGAAATGCAGACCTAGCCAGTTAGCACTGAGGCATTCTGCGTTTGACAATGCCTTTGATGTCGTACACGTCGTCTTTTTTGGTGACACGACTTGATTTGAAATAAGTACGGGCTAGCGTTTTGGTGAGTACTTAACATCCATGGCTGTCTTGCTGAGCACCTTTTTCCTCCTTTACCACGCTCGGACAGAAAAATGAGTGTGTGGTGAGACAATTCCCACTCATGTTTAAAGCCTTTCAGTCAGGTTGTTAAGGACTAGTTAGTCCTACACCTGATTGGCTAAATTTAAAAGTAGTCTGTGAGTACATAAAAGCCTGGGGGGATGAGGCTCTCTTTCCTTCCCCAGGAGTAATTAAAAATCACGCGGTGCTTTATTAAACCAGTGATACATGCTCCATTAGAGCGAAAATCACTTTAATTCAAGTAAGCAAGCAAGCAAGTTCGGGTACCGTCTCTAGCACTCTTGATGACACCAACTGTCTGGGTTATTTTCTTTCTTGCAAGCCCCTATGTTCCACTTCTGTTTGTGATAATAACTTGTGATACTTCACATGTTCTAAAGAGGAAATCTTTACAAGCCGTACAAAATACAAAACTTATATGACTTTGGCTTTTGACACTTGCACAGACTCTTCACTTTATAAGTGTCACGAGAAAATTGTATATCCCATTTTTACCATTTTCAAAAACACGCACACACTTGCAGCTTGACCAGAAATATGTACATCTTGTTTTGTGGATAAGTCACAGACAAGTCCAAGCATATATAGGTGGTTATGAACGTTAGGAATATCCCCTCATTTTTTCAGAAATATCAAAGCTTGTATGTGCATTTTCCCTTTTCCACTCTATATTAGTGCTTAGATTTGTTCCAAAAAAAAAGAAAAAAGAAACGAAACAATTTTGAAGAAAAAGAAACAACTGAATTTTGAATTCAGGTTTCTCTTTGTTTATAATTTTTTTCAAGTTGATGGTGCATGACAGAGTACATTCGCCTACCTTTCCAAAGTGAGAGGCATTTCTTCACATGTCATTGCCTTTGTTAAATTCGGTTTCATTGGTTAGTTATCGTTAATCTTTAATTTTTTTCATGCATTTCTTTTTGATAGAAGATTTAAGGCTTTCTATTGTTGTAACGGTATTTATGTTGTTTAGTCTGTTGATGAAATTATCTATAGCAAAGTGCTTAAGATTTTTTAGTTTCTTTTATTATTTCAAGCCCTACAAAAGGAGACCAAGTTTGTCTTCAAAGACGATTGAAACTCTAAATTACACGGGCGTGAAGGAAAACATCGTTGTGTTTGATCTAATCATGCTTGCTGTATCTCTTTGTGTTTTAGAGGTCATATTTCTTCTTAAGTAAATACACGCATCAATAGACAGACAGATTGGGTCATCATCCTTGAGTTTCACTGTACTTTCGGTTCTTTACTTCATACAAGCCCCAAATTTATTAGTTTGAAAACGAAAAGATAACATGCCCCTCAATACTGTAACACGTCTGTTCTGACTCTACCGATGTGAGTGTGAGTGTTTATGTCGGAATGTTTAAGTGAGATATAAAAAAAATGGTCAGTTTGAAAACGCGAACCAATACTGTGACGCTCAGTATTTTGATGTGGTAAGAGGAAATGGTGCAACACACACAAAGAGGGCTTGTAAGTTCACATTTCAGTCTGTCTGCACTGTAATGGTAACAACGCAAGAACATAGGGATTATTATGCCACACAGTCCTAGAACAAAACGATGCATCACCCGTTGTAAGCCATTTCATTGGCTATACTTATTTTCTTACCGCGTTCGCTTCGAATTGACTTGAGTAGCTATTCAGACAGTGACGAGAATGGCCATGCTTTACTAGGTCTATC